>JAQGAO010000872.1:0-28694 GCA_034697705.1 Ommatoiulus sabulosus | reverse complement strand
TTTGGGGGGGGGGGGGCGAAGTCCCTTCGAATTACCGGGTGTCCCCAATTCTCTTCCCACCCTGTATTTTTTCAGTGTTTCGTCTTTTGTCCTTTGATCCCTGAATGGTGGATCTAAAGATTTAAAAAGGGTTGGCGAACAGGTGGAAGAACGAGATTATTTTGCGTTTATTCTGCGCAAGTTCGGTGCCTCTCTCTGCAGCTTGCACCCCGAGCTGGTGAAGTGATGCTCTTTTTATATTTTTCCCAAAGACAGTTCGGATTTGCTGGGTTGCATGATGTCCAATATTGGCAAAGAGGTTCCTAATTTGTGCCGGAAAACGCGTTACTGTTGATTTAGAAAATGTCGTATCCCAGTGCTGGTCATTCTCGAGTAAATAGTTTTTGACATGCTTCTCTGAATGTTTCGCATTCTTCGCCGCAAACAGTTTTTAAAGCCTGGAAAGATATTGGTACACGAACAGAATGAAGCAAGATTCTCAAAAAATAACATTCAGCGTTGTTGGGATAAACAGTGTATACCCGACCCAAGGCAACGCTTAATACAGCACCGTGCCCAGGAACTGGCATTCCTTGTTTACGTTTGCAAAAAACTTTCCGTGATGTATTCCAAGTGTAATACTTTGAAACCTCTGCATACATCAATGTACGTGGAAAGGGATCCTGTTGATAAAGTTTTAAAAACGCAGTATGTTCTGTCCGGTGGTGTAGCAGCAACACGTTGGGCTGTCGTGGTAGTGAAATATACGCGCTGTCCATTTTCCAGATGTACACTTTGGTGGAAAACAGTTGGATAGCGTTGATAGATGTGAAGTTTAAAATCTGCCAAACTGCCTCATTGCTGCTGATGTACCTTCTTATTTGATAGGTCGTGATCTCATCAAGTCTGCTGCCATTTGCCAGCCAAACACAGCCATATCACTGCCCTTGTTGACATATTTGCAAATGTATTTGATGGATTTGACAGAATTACAATATTCGACATTGATATAAGCTTGAAACATCTTCGAAAGCAGGGGTAGTATGGCACCACCCACCTGTTGTCCACTTCAATGTCGCCGCGCCTCACTAAAGTGGCCATAAATCCTCCATTGTCAGGTGCTCGCCTTCTGTACTTAGGATAACCATCATTGCCTGTCTGTATCTCCTGAAGAAAGTTGTGAGGATAATTTTTACTGCATTTCCGGTCGTTCATGTATGGTGCATTGGGATTGAGCTGCCCGCATGGCCCGTGCATCATGTTTTTCTTCACTGCCTCAAAAAGGATTGTCTTGTGTAACATCTGGAAACTCAGCAGAAATAACTGTCAATTTGTGAAGGACAAATTTTGTTACGCAACGACGGGTATATTAGCATTAGGCAATCCTCTCTTTTGCCACTCAATGGAGTACATCTGAGGTCTTCCAATGACGTTTTTTTGTTAAAACAATCATTAACTTAGAAAGCTTTTGTTGAAACACCCTCGCTGTTAAGTCTTCTCGATCAAAAGGTGTCTGGCCGTATTTAAGATGTTCTCTAATCTCAGACCAAGCAGGATTGCAAGTGAAGGTTATGAATAAATCTAGGCGACCATAAGCCCGAACGTATGTCATGGCATCCTGGGCATATTCCTGCATATGTCTTGGGCTCCCTGTAAAAGTGGCAGGTAAAACCACCAACTTGCCAATATCAGCTACATTTCCATCAATGGCATCTCGTAAATTAGTGTATTCATCAGTGCGAAGCTTCGTTTGATTAAGACATAAAAGCAAAATACGCTCACTTTCAATTTTGGCATACTTATCAACAATGTACTGGTGAAAGAGCTAGCGAAAGTTGATGTAGTTAGCCGGATCTTTACGTATCATTATCTGGTAGGCATAAAAGTCCATAGCAGAATTTTTTTTGAGTTGGTTGGCATGTTGCAGGGTTTATTTGCATTATGTTGAAATGGTAACCATCCTTGCTATGCCAGAGCAGTAAAGAGTACATGTACTGCAAAGCATCATAGGATCGATGTTTCTGAGCTCCACTGCAGTGTTTCACAACGCCGCTGTAGAATGATGTCATGCCGGTCAAATTGGTCTCCCACCATTAAAATTGCTATTACACTAATTTGAGGGGCATTGAAGCGTTGTTATGGTTCTCAAGCCAGTCTTTTGTCAGCACGTATGATGACTTTATACTCCTCCGAAGACAATTGCTCCAAGGCGGTTTTGAATGTACGAACCAGTTGGTTGTGGATATGTAGTAGCCGTTGAATATGTTCAACAATATTGCGTCGTGTGGCAGGAATATTCTTACAGCGTTGATCCGCCTGAAGCTGTTCATTACCCATAAAATAAACTTGCAAGAACTGTGGTGATTCGTTAATTTAAGGGAGAAGTGAGCCAATTCGGTGGTAAATCTGGCCCTGTACTTTAATTGTGGGCATAAAACCTGTTTGTTGCATGGTGGGCGTTGCCCCGAATGATGTCATTTGGAAGCATGAGTTGTATCTGCTTTTTTTCAGGAAATGTCTTGACTCTTTGTGTTGTCGCAGTCATATATGCCAGAAGTTCATCTGGGGTGGTTCTAAAACCGGAAGGCTGACTTTCCTCTAACTGCAGCACATCCCAGGGGGTTCACCCCTATACGTTTTGGCAAAGCAATGATCACATAACCTGTCCATTTTTCCAATGTTAACATCAGGATAATTTTGGTACTCTGAAGTCGGATCATACTGTAATGCTTTTAAAGCCAAATCATGATAAGCAACTGCTCGTCTGGCTATTACTGCAAACTGAGTTCTTTCCAGCTGGAGAGCTTGTAATTGGTCTGCTGGTCTAGGCCCCTGCTGGGTTGCTGTGATTGGGACTTCTGATGGTCGCTTCTGATTGCTGCTGGGCCTCACTTGCTGCAGCTCTAGACGTAGTGGCTGCAAGTCGTTTTGCTGCCAGTCTATCATCCCGGCGGTCCTGACTTTCCATAGCTCTATATGTGGGGTCTGCAAACCATTTGCTGCTAGTCTAGCATCCCGCCGGTCTGGACTCTCCGTAGCTCTAGACGTGGCGCCGGCAAGTCGTTTTTTAGCTAGTCTAAGTGCACTTTGGGCCTGACTCTCCGAAGCTTTAGATGAGATTGCTGCAAGTCGTTGTTTTGCAAGTCTATCGGCCTGCTGCTGCTGACTGTCCGCAAATCTAGACATGGTGTACGCAAGGCGTTTTTTTGTTAGTCTTTCTTTACGCTAGGCCTGACTCCGCAGCCTGAGACGTGGTGGCTGCAAGCCTTTTTTGCCAGTATCTTCACGCTGGGACTGACTCCGCGGCTCGTGATGTCTATCGTCACGCTGAGGGTTACTTCGCAGCTGTAGAGGTGCTGGCTGCAAGTAGTTGTCTTGCCAGTATCTTCATGATGGGCCTGACTCTCCGACGCTGTAGACGTGGAGGCTGCAAGTTTATTCTGACCTTGGCGGAACTCCTGCTCTTCTGATGTTTCAGCGGTAAGCTGTAGCCTAATTTTTTTTTGCCTCAGCTTTGGGCATTCTTTAATAGTGAAAGCTACAAAGATGATGTTTTGCTAATGATAGTGGGGAAGTGGGTTACTGGGATAGCTAATCTCACAACACAGTATGCGATAATTAAAATCTGCAGTGAATTAAAAAGGGTGAAATGTTTGTAGTGATAAAGTAAAATGTAATGACCCTAAATGTAGAGGAACAAAAGAGGACTTACCTTAAATAGGCTGTTCCAAGGCATTGTCGGGCAAGAGAACAAAAGCTTGAAGATGAGGAGAATGAGATACAATGATGATAGAGGCAGAGCCGAGTATCAAGGCAGCCCGGTACAGATTATCAGGGGTCTGTCCTTAAATCGCCTGAGTGTCCTGGATATCTGTTAAAACAGTAGGAACCAACTCCAATGGGCAGGGAAGGATGAGCAAAACCACATCAGGGAAGCCAGCGAAAGCAAAACTTCCAGACCCAGGTTCAAGGTTGAAAATTATTTTCGCCATCTGGCTTTACCGGAACTAAAACCAAACAGAAGCCGAGACCGAGCCGGGACCAAAACAGATCACGTGCACATAAAAAAATGAAGCATCCAACATGGACAGAGGCTGAAAAATGAAGCATCCAAAAGGGCCACGTATTACCGAAGACTGTCCACAAAGCCGCCATGATGAGGGTTGACCCAAGCTGCGTTAAGGGTCAACCCTCCAGCTGGCCGAAAGGCCAGCAACAAAAAAATATAAAAACAATCAAAATTTCAGAAAAACATGCTAATGGTGTTTATGAAAACACTACTAGTGCACACTCGATGAAAACAAACAAGTGGCGTCCGCTTGCGCTCTCAACAAAAACAATCAACACAGCGTCTGCGCACCATTATGACGTCATGCTGACAGCAGTGATGCCCCCTGGTAGTGACAAGGACAACTACCACAACAGGCAGTGCCCTTATCTCAAGCCCCAAACCACCTAGGACCCTGGTGTTTGGTGTTGCCGGAATTGTAGTGATGCCCTCCGGCCGATGGTGTTGGTTTGGAACAGATCAGACAAAAATTGAGGAATTTTGTCTTTCCCTGCAAAGTTTAAAGAAAGAACCTTGGGAAACCACCAAATACTGATACATCTGGAGGTGCAAGCTACGTTGGTGGATGAGGAATGCGCGGTGAAAACCAAGTGCATAAGTTATACTGTCTGACATTTTGCTAAGTGGTTTTGGCAATTAAGTTGGAAACCTTTGGCCTTTACTAATGGGGAATGACTATAAAACTACCCCATTATTATCTGAGTTGACAGCTAAAAACTTAAAATCCTATATTAAACATGGCAGACAGGAATTTGACCTGTGCCCTGCAAAATGGCCGCCCTGTCTGTCTAATAAGCATAAAAGGTAGCCAAAAACTGCCAAGAGAGCAGTCTACTGGAGGACTCCAAGGAAGCCACATCAGAATAGGAAGAAAGATGAACTCCAAATTGGTGAGGGAAAGCAAACCCTGACTTACAAATTGTGAACAGAATGGTGAGCCAACTTCAAGTAAACTAAGATTGGATAGTTGTTTAAGACATGGGTTGGGGATCCCCATTTTAGGACAAAGATAGCCATTTCTAGGCATAACTTAGGCTAGGAGTTTGAATATTTTGAAATGTTTTGAATTTTGACTTTATCTTTTGATTTCCCTTTTACTTTCGAAATTTATGTATAATTCTTATGATATGATAATTAAATAAGATTGAGGACTCATTGACATTGTCTGGTTCCTCACTTTAAATGTGCTACCTTAGGACGTTTAGGTTATGGATCTTGTTGATCGTTCTGGCTGAACCCAGACATCTTTGAGGAGACTACGCTACACATAACCAGAACTGCAGTTTTATGTCAGTCTACGGACCGGGAGGCCGTGGGTTATGACAATTGCCAAACCTATAGAAATTGTAGATGTGGCCGGATAGAGCCACGATGAAGTCCTAATAGTTAAGTGAACGACCAGTATTATGAAGCTACAAAAGATGTTAAATTGTTTTGTTTAACCATAAGAGCTGAAATGTATTAGCATTTTTTATGAGGCACCATGAATTACCATGGCTTGCATTGCTGAAGGCATGTTTATAACTTTTGTGGTGCCGAACGAAGTACCGCAACTTGATAACGGCCTTTATAAAGTCTCATACGGTTGGCAGGAACCCAGTCAGTTAGCCACATGTGTAAAAGAAAATAAGGCTATGGGCGTGTATGAGGCGTAGAAGCAATTCATGCTTTTCGATGGAATTCAACTCAATTCAACTCAGTACCCTACAGTCAGCAACTAAATGCCGTATGGTAGGGGGGTCGAGCCCATTTTCAGGAGAAAGCTCCTACGTCAGTTGCGATCGACTTAGACATCATTGTTAAATTAAACGTGAATTAACTTTAAACTATCCTTAGAAAGACTATTCCATCGTCTAATCGCATGTTTCAACAATCTTCAAGCATATTTTCTGGATTTGTATAAGTAATTTTTAGGTATGTTGATGCAAACGTTGGCGTAGGTTTTACTCATTAAACCAAATCATGAACACGATAAGCCGCTATGTAACCGTAACGTCAGAACTTAGTTGGTTAACCTGAGAATTAGCCAGTAAGTATGTAACCCCAGTATGCGGAATACTAGTGTGTGCGCTATGTGTCACGCGCTTGATATGTTGAAAGGCGCAATAAAATGTATCTAACGATTATTTTCAAGAATTTTTCCGATCCGTAAATCTTCATGTACATGCATAACTGTCAAAATTGAGCCGAAAAATGCTCCTCGCAATATAAATATTAAACTCTCGTACATGTGTTATCTAACGGGAAAGCCAACGTTCTAATTATCCAAATAAATAGAACGCTTTGCGGTAGACATAATGTGCACAACAATTGTATGTATATCGTTTGAAGTTGCATGCCTTGTTCAAAGTAACTGAAATTGGCAATTTCCAGGAAATATATCTAGACATGGCATACCCAAAAGGCTCTGGACCCATGTTTAGACATTAATTGCAAATTCACTGTTCAGTATCCAGGTCAAGTAACCGTAATAAATAAACCCATGAACTAAAAATTTACATAAAAATAGGTCATTGAACAATTATGCAAAGATGTAGTTTTTATTGATCAGCTTAGCAAAAGTAAATTTAAAATGGAATTTCATTGAAGATGATGAATTATCTCAAAATGGTGCACCATTTCATTGATTAGTTTTTATACAACAATTTGTATGTTTTCACCTATTAGCTGGTGACACACACTTGATAGTCTGTAAGCGGCCCGGGGTTAGAAGGAAAGCCCTACAATGCGATATGGTATCATATGGCAGGCGCAGTGTCATGTGCTTGATAAGTGTGTAAGGGGTACTAAGAGTGCATGCAGTGAGTATTTCAATGAATTTGCCCCATCAGCAAATGCAGATGTGCATGAGGAATAAAAGCAATACGATGTGATATCGTATTATCTCGCTGTGGGCTTGAACGCGGTAAAAGAAATTAATTTTTTTTGTTTTACACACCAAATGTTTGTTTTAAACGTTAGGGTTATATACTAACTGGTATGTATGCGGGAGAGCAAAGCGCACTTTGCTAACGGCTCCTAGACACACACCAAAGTCAGCCAGGCTCAAGAAGGCAGCATTTTGAATTTTATATATATTGATAATGACAACGTAATTTCCGCCGTAAGATAGACCTAATCGAATTAGTATGTAGTAATGATGTAAAAATAGCTTTCACGAGCAGACGGCGCATGCTGGCTACGTCATTGCAAATTATCTATGCAATTAAAGTGACGTTCTCCACAGGGCTGGGGGCCAGAGCCCGTTAAAGGTGTTATGCTAGTTCTTTAGAAATTGGCAATAAAATCTGATTAGCAAAAGGGTCAATTGCAAAGAATGTCAACAATTTGGATGTCCAATGCAACCTTTGTAATCCAAAGTTCATTTCATTTTTTGGGGAATAATTGCTACTAAACATTATATTTCAATTGAGCTTTCCTGCATTGGATAGATGGTATACAAGGGTGCACACATCAGCCATAAACCAGGTACGTTGTCAGATATGCGAGCAATAATAAATGTCACAAGCACTAATATTGCACTAATTATGCAACACTGACCAACTTTCTAATTGGAGGATTTGCTCTATCTCCTACGGTTTAGCGTATAAAATCGTATGCATTATGAAATTGATGTGCACTTAATGTTTGACATGGCTTCTGGAGTCCTCACATCACATCCTATTCACTGATGTAAGCACATTTTACCTAGCGCCTGAGGTGGTAAAGATATTTGAGATGCCCAGACATATGGTCGACCCTCCGACGATACGATTGCTAGTAGCGCCACCTGTAAAATGAAGTGACTTAGAAAACAACGCCATAGTTGATAGGTTACGGAGAGGGAAGCGTGTAGGCCATGTATCGTCTGCAACATGTTGTCTGCATTCGTAAAAATTGTGAACAGTTTTCGTGTATCTGCCGTCTGTTTCACGTTGATGATTACGACTCAGTGACCAACGATTAGCGCCATGAAAGCACATTTACTCAAAAAATAAAGTGCTGCCAATCACGTAATGTAATCGTTTGGCTGCTAAATTCTCCATTTTCTGATCTAGTCGGAGCCAGCACGCGTTGTCTGCTTGTGAAAGCTATCTATATGTTGGGACAGATATGTATTATTTTAATAAATTTTTATCGTGAGATGTATTGCTACCTTGTTTATTGAACAGTCCTCGTAGATCGACTAAACATTTAATTCTGGTTATTCACTGTACAATATAATAAAAAGAACTAGAGCTATGAAATGAAACTCACTTTTGGAATTAACACACACACACAAATTAATTGTAGAATTAAATAAATGACTTCATTATAAATACATGAAGTTAGATAATTAAAGTTTTTTCGCATTCAAGTGCACTTTTTTTTAGACTTGTGTGTTCGAAAATGATGGCTTTTTTCATGTAGGCCTACACGCCAGGGGTGCACAAACTACAATGTATACAAACGTCCTTTCCTATTTGCATAACACAATTAAGCTGCTGTAGTTTGTATCAACATCTCCTATCATCGAATATGGATCAAAAATTTGGAATGAATTTAAACCGAGAGGACCCCCCTCCCTCGTGTGGACAAAAGTGCCAACGTTAAACATCCACAACAATCCCCAAATTTATTAATTTCAAATTTTCATATAGAATAACGCCTTTCCCCAAATTCCCCGATATAAGGGAATAAGGGATATTGCAGGATGAGTTTCGGATCTCCCACAAAAGTCCCAAAAAAGTTCAAAATTCTTATGATAACGTCATTCATTAACGTTCTGGGTATGGCGTTACTCATTAAAATCCCGATATTATAATGACGCCCTCATAGTAAATGGTGACATATTTCATTAAAATTTTATGACGACGTTCATCATGAAAATTCTGATGATGACGTCATTCATCAAAATTCTTACGATGGCGTTATTAAATAAAATTCTGTTAATGACGCCTTCATAGTAAATGGTGACGTCTTTCTTTTAAAATTTTATGATGGCGTCATCCATAAAAAAATGCGGATGATGACGTCATTAAATAAATTTTCGATTATGGCGTCGTTAAATAAAATTCTGAAAATGACCGCCTTTCTGACGATGACGTCATTCATTAAAGTTCTGACGATGACGACATTCATTAAAGTTTTGGAGATGACGGCATTCATTAAAATTCTGACGACGACAACATTCATTAAAATTCTGGCGATGACGTTACTCGCTAAATTTCTGCCGATGACGTTACTCATTAAATTTCTGATGATGACGTCATTCTTTAAAATTCTGACGATGGCGCCCTCATGGTAAATGGTGACGTCTTTCTTTTAAAATTTGATGACGATGTCATCCATAAAAAAATCGGATGGTGACGTCATGAAATACATTTTTGATGATGGCGCCATCATCCGAAATTAAACGCATGCCGTCATCATCAGAATTGCATTTAATGACATCATCCTCACCAATTTAACGCATGACGTCATCATCAAAATCTCCTTAAAATTAAAAGTTTGAGGATTGCGTCATATGGGTTAAATTTGTGATGACGACGTCATGCGTTAAATTTCGGGAGATGACGTCATCATCAGAATGTTAATGTCAATGAAGCTTCCGGGTTGCTCCATGGACAGATGTGTGGCGATGTACTGTCTGTTACAAAACCAACATGTTACACATATGTATACGGTATATTGTCAGAATAATTGTCTGAACGAGGCTCGCTCGTCTCATGAATTGTGTCCACGGTTGCTGATGATGATGAAGTGCTTAGTTATACATTGTACATCAAACATAGCTGTGTAATCTTCATCCTAGCCGTATACGCCAATATACTGTATATCCATGGTTTTTATTCCAACAATTGCACCGCTATTCGTGGCACACTCATTACAACAACTGAGTAGTTGTGCTTCAGAAATAAGTGCTATTTTCGACCATTGCATTGTACGATATCCTGATGATAAATTTATGAAGGGTAAGTTGTATTTTGTGTGAATTATATTCGGGTATGGCGTACGTGGGCCTATTATTGCAGGTCATGACTGTTCGTTGAAATTTATACAACAGGCCAACAGGGTTCTCCAGACATGGAAAAACCTTGAATTGTCTTAGAAATTTAGAATACCTGGAATAGTCAGGGCAAATGATTCATTTTGATAATGTCATGGAAACTCAAATAATTAGAGCTTGCCCCTGACTTTTTCAAGACGTATATTTAATACAAATTTCTTTGAACACCCTGACCAATGAAAATGCAAAAATATGACAATTTAACGGACAATTTTATTATTAATTTCTTTTACGACTTAATAATAAAATTGTCCGTTAAAATGTTGCATTTTTGCATTTTAACTAGCCAAGGCAGTGAAAGAAATTTGTATTCAATATTGAAAAAGTCAGGGATTTTTAAAATTTTATTTCTGGGAAACCCTCAACTGCAAAATTAATGGAGGGCATTCAAAACGACTGTATGCGCTATACAGTGGAACTCGTTACGACGAACTCGCTTAATACAAATTTCTGTATACATGTACATGTAGTACGAGCTCATTTCCAGTCCCAGTCGGTCAGGTATACATCAAATAATGTTAATTTCAGTGTTTAAGAAGAACTCAGTTAATCCAAAAGTGCCGGTACGCGAAAAAGCTCGCTCATCAGTTCGGTATCTGAAAATTTTGAATAACTTATAGAATTTCCATTTTATAATATTGGATTTTAAAACAACTACCAAAACCTATATAAATAATGGTTTGTATATTTCTTCCGTTGTGGTATTTTTTCCAATTTTCACCGGTAAGAAGCTGTGAACAATCGTCGATAGGGGATTACTTTTATCTTTCAGTAAACTATAAAATGATGCAATACACTGTAAACCACTGTAGTGTAATTACACGTTGCATTTTTTTTAATACATGCATTTCGTAATTATTCTTGAGGTCATGCTGCGTCTGACTTCTGATGACCCGAACTACGGTTTAAACATAGAAATTTTGACGTCTTTTGAAGTTCGTCTTAACGAGGTTCCTCTGTAATTGCAAATGTTGGAAACTTCGTCCAAGGATTTCATCGCGAATCTTGCTGAATTTTAAGGACAATTCTGACCAGTTTCTTTTGTCATATTTTTTTCTTGCCTGCATATAGGACTCCATCGCCACCAGTTGATGCATCAAACCTAGATCTCCGATTTGATCAAGTATCGATTGGCAGTTAATATCTGCGACGCAGCACTTGGTCTGACCAAAAAATTAATACAAGAAATCCACCAAACCAGTCTTGTGGTGGAATAGTTTATAAACTATTGCTATATTGTCATTCAAAATAGGACAGAGGCTGCAAGTAAAACTATAAAAGTTACTGATATAATCAACTTGTGTCATCCAGTTTCTGTGTGCATTATTCCAAAAGCCTTCGAGATTTACACGATGGGCACATTTATCGGCCATTCAGTTCCGGCTTCCATTTTTGTGGCGATGGGTCTATGGTGGACTGTCAATATTTTCAAACATTTCTTTGCATCCAAACGCAAAGGTGGACTTCCTTTTCAAAGCCAGCCGTGGTACCCCGGCCCGTTTGGTACCAAATTTCCAATGGAAAGTGCCTTCAAAATAGCCATTTCTGCCACGGCCTCGTCGATGGAGTTGGTGACCATTCTGCAAACCGTTCCTTTCCATTTTGGCATGAAATACGCCGTACACATCACCATGTTTTTATGCTTCGGTTTGAACGGTGCCATGGACTTGCTGAAGTACAAGGGATTTCCCCTCCCGGATGGCATCGAAGTGGCTTCCGGCCTGCTGGCCCTTGGAGTGGAAGGCTTCCTTATTTCCAATCACGTGCACGATGGCCGCTTCACGCTCGATGTCCATTTGCATTTCTTGCTGGTCTACATTGTCATTGCCATAGTTCTGAGCATCTTCCTGGAGATTGGCTATCGAGATTGCGTCATCCCGTCCCTGGCTAGGGCCTTTTTCACACTATTGCACGGAACTTGGATCTTACAATTGAGTTTCATCCTTTACCCGCCATTTCCTGGCATGCAAGAATGGGACATGATGGACCACGAAAAAGTCATGCTTGCCTCGCTTATCTTCACTTGGCACCTGGTGGCCATCTTTGTCTTCATGCTCTTGATTGGCGCTGGGGTCTGGCGTTGGATACAACATGACCGTCAGTCGTATAACGTCAAGTATGAACTCGTTTCACAGGAAGCTACTTCTGACGAAATAAACGGCGCAAATTCGCCTCAAAAACCTTTAGTATTTAGCTGATTTTTTCGTTGACTTGAAATTCTATGAAAAATAAACCGTTGAAATGTAGTCGCACATTTTTATGCCAATTTTGCCAATGCGCCCCCTGGAATTGCGCCCATGCTTGGTGATGATGTTGATCGTTACATTTTGTTAGTAACTTCAGCAACTGCGTTAGTGATTCTTTGTTGCAATTCTGCGAGGTGATGTGCTGACGTCATCTTTGTGCATGATGAAATACACTGTGATTTTACCTACAGAAACATGCGATGTGAATGAAATAAAAATAACCTCTCCTGCCTCTATAGTTATTTCTACGAAGAACTACTGATATACAGTATCCCCTATGGTTACTGATGACGTCTTTCATTAAAATTCTGATGATGTAATTCATGCAAATTCTGAAGATGACGTCATACATTAAAATTGTGATGATGACGTCGTATTAAATTGTGATGATGGTTACGTCATTCATGAAAACTCAGATGATCGAAGTTTTTAAGTCTGCAGATACCGTAATGCATTAAAATTCTTATGTTGACGTCAGTCGTTACAATTCTGAGATGACGTCATACAGTAATATTCTGAGGCTTACGTCATTTGTTACAATTCTGATGATGACGTCATACATTAAAATTCTGAGGCTTACGTCATTTGTTACAATTCTGATGATAACGTCGTATTAAATTTTGATGATGCTTACGTCGTTTATGAAAATTCAAATGATGACGTCATTCATTAAAATTCTGATGATGACGTCATTAGTTACAATTCTGATGATGACGTCATTAGTTGTAATTCTGATGACGTCTATTATTAAAGTTCTGATGTTGACGGCATTCGTTAAAGCTCTGAAGGTGACGTCATTCATTACAATTCAGATGGTGACGTCATGTGTTAAATTTGTATGATATTAAGATTTTAAGATTTTTAATATAACATTTTGATGATGCTTTGGTCAACTGTTACATATTGATGATGACGTCTGACATTAAGATTCTGATGATGACATCATCTTCAGAAAGGTGTCTTTTTCGTTATTCAATTTTGAAAGTGTATATTTCATTTGTGTTAACCCAGCATTTATTTTTATTCCTAAAAATATCTTGAAAAATCCCCATAGACAACATATCATCTTAAATTAAGGTGAAACAACTCTGGCAGCAAACGGATTTTTTTTTTATTTTTTTTTTTGCGCAACCGTAAATAAATCCAGGCGTTTTTTTCCGCCGCGTATGGCACGTCGATAAATATCACGTTACGGTTATTTACGAGTTGAGACCGGTGACGCTATGGGGAAAATCGGAGTGATTAATCTGGATTTCTTGGACACAGTGTCTGGAATGAATTGCGGCCGGGCTATCTCTCGAGTTTCTCCCTACCTGGGGGAAACGCCCTTTCCCATTAGCCGGCATCTGTTGGACAACCCGAGTACTCGTCTGCCGACGATAAGATCACCCATTCTTCGAAGGTAAGTTGCGAAACGGACACGTGGGTACTTCTGGCAAGATCGGATGTCCACCCCCTCCCCCATACGGTTGCGCTTCCAAGTCGAGCATTTCGTAACGGCCGTTGCTCTCTCCGAAATGGATGACCCCCTTGACCCCACGGCCGGCCATCATTATGGACCCGGTTTTCTGACCAGGGTTTATAACGAATGGCCGGTGGAAAAAGCGTGATCTATATGGCTTGAAGAATGGACCTTATGCAGATGTCGTCAGCATGCATATATCACGTGACTTTTCATTCATTCCGCTTGCGAAAATAACCCCGAGGCACGTTCTTTTAGGGCCTGTTGCACCAACAGAGGTTAAGAATAACCTAGCGTTAACCTACTGCGTAACTCTTTAAGTTAACCAACCGTTGTATTGCACAAGCTCGGGTTAGGGAAAAAATAAAGAGAAAGGTTAACCCAGCCAGTAGGCAGGGTTAACCTTGGGTTATTAGGAAAAGCAACATGGTGGACACTACGGATGAATCTGATGAAGCTAGGAAATTATGCATGTTACACCACCTGGTCACACCGACCAGGGGAAGCCAGGATGCGCAATCTGGCTGCATTGGTTAAAGTTAGTTCCATTTCTGCCCTCCATTTTATAGCGGATTCGACTGGGCACACCGGTGCGGGTGCGGGTGCAACCTGATCACGTGTCATTTGTTGCGCGTTGCAACCTCATGACGTCGCCGGTGCATTACACCACGTTGTGCCTGTCGAACACGCGAGTGCAAATAGTCTGTCCAAGCAGCCGCCCAGTCAGTCACCGCCAATTTCGAATATTGAAGAACAGCAGACGAATTTGAAAAAAAGCAAACGAAATATAATCGCTGTGATATAATCCGCCATGTTGGATGCACACTGTACCGCCTCCACCAGCTCTAGAGGGTGGAGGAGGTACACACCCGGTGCACGGGGTGTAACCAGTCGATTACCTAACGTAGGGTGCACCAACTTCGCTGAAGTATGCGCCATTGACCAGCCGTATTGAACGGGTACAGAATCGTACACCGGTGTATCTAGTCGAATTCGCCATTAGTTTCAGCAGGTTAAACATGGGTTCCATAACCATGGGGATATTTCATCAAGTGTTAATTAGTGCAACACAAACATCTAACCCGAAGGTTAACCGGAGTCAAATTTTAACCCAAGGTTAGTAAACCTCAGATTTTAACCTAAGTTAGTGCAACCGGCCCTGATCTGTTAATTCGATGAAAAGGTCACGTGATGTACAGCCCCAGGCGTAACTCTGCATAAGGTCCATTGAACAAATTCCGAAAAACGATTTTGACGTCATTTCCAAAATTCTGATGATGGCGTCATGCATGCGTTAAAATGCTGATTATTACGTCATGGCAACAAATGGAGACCTGGTTTCCTGAAACCAACTCGATCATTTCATTTGTTTTTGAAAAACAGCGAATGAAACCTGTGCTTCACCTCATTGCACCCAAGCGGTATGGCACTGCACATCCATGCTGAAAATGTGAAGTATGGTCAATGTTGACCTTCATTATCCACTGAATCATTAATGGCGATTGATCTTGTCATGAACCTTCTGACGTACTTTCCATGTCCATTCATTACTTTTGACGAATTTGTCAGTGATGTCACTCGCAGACACGAAAGCATCGCATAATTTTTTTGGTCGCAAATGGATTTGGGAGCGCCATGGCCAGCTGCAGTCCAGAGGTGGTTTTGATATATTTAAAAATATGCGGGTCAAGGTCTGAAATTAGATACCTCCCCGCCATTCGTAATCTTTGTCATCACCTATCTCCTGGAATGTGCGCGGAGCTGTCTTAATAAACCAGGAAGGAGCACTCAGGCAAGTTCCGTCAGCTTGGATTCGTGCATTCTGCAGCGATTAAGGTTAATTGTTGTTGAAAACTTGTAATGATTAAAAAGATGGGGGAATTTCTCCTCACGTGGATTAGGCCACTTTGGAATGTTGTCTCGCGCGTGAGATTCCGTCTTGCTGACAGCATTGCTTATTCATTTCGGGCGTCAGGTGCTGGAAAGCTCGTTTGGTCAAGATTAAAAGTGGTGGAATCAACCATTCAGTTCGTTGTTAAGTTTGCATTTATAGATAAGTCTAATAAACGTGATGGACCCGTTACGCTGCTACGCACACCTCTGATGGCCGCTAGGTGGCGTGAAAAGTGGTTTCCGGGTTGACCTACATGTATCTCAATACTGCATCCGCCACTCAATTCAATTCATTACCCTGCAGTCAGTACATACCATTTCATGATTTGGCAGGGGGGATCATTATACAGTCTAAGTCAGACATGTTGGAGTCATGATTGTGACGAACTAAGATTTAAACGAACTAATTTCGTTGTTCTTTGAGATTCGTCTTAACGAGGTTTGACTGTATTCAGTAAAAAACGATATACATGTATGATGATATGTACAGGACATGTATCTGAGGATATCATTGTACATTACTACAAATTACTGTTAATTGAATTCATTCCCGACTGTCAAAACAATAGATCACCCCATTATGTTAAACATTACAATTTGCAGTATTTTACTGAAAAATATTTTGTCAGTTTATACGTTTATGTGAAGTACTTCGAAGATTTGCATATCGCACTTTAGCAGTCTTGAAGTATATACATGTATAGGACACGCTAATTGGTTTACAATTAACCAATCTACAAAATTTACAACAACAAAAAACAATGTACATGTATATATATATCATTTGCACACGTAACTTCGCGCCATGGCAAAGTGCGAATCGTAAAATTTCTGTCAGAATACCCCTATTATAATGTGCCGTATATATGCATAAATGTATTTATTCTTTGTAAATGTGGACTAAGCTTGAGAAGTGTTAAATCCTGTGCCTACAGTGCATTAAGTTAACTATAGGTACCACTTGAAATACACACGTTGATATTAGGGGAACTCAACACAGATGCTTTATGAATCGTACTTTGGCAGTGGCGTGTCACGTGACCATGCAGTAAGAATCGAATGTCAGATACCACGACATTGAACTTGAATGTTTACGCCCAAGCATTCATGGATGAAAGAAAAGATTTATGCAAATGCTATGCGTTTTTAATTTTTTTTTTTGAATTACTGCTTCTAAGACAAGAAAAGTCACCAGAATTTGAGTAGGTGGACGTTTGCCCTTGTTGAGTGACAAAGTCAAGTTGGTTGACTTTCTCCAAGTTCCACCCGCCTACGACTGCTTCTGAGGTGAAATTGCTAACGGTTATGCAGACACACGAGACATGTTAGGGGGAAATCCCTCTACAGTAGGTGATGTTCAGTGTGGTGAGCCAATGTTGCTTGGCCATGCTAACTTAGCAGAGGACTCATCTTTTTTTTTAAAAACGCACCTAAAGTTGTCCAATTACTCAGGAATCATAAAAATTCGAAGCATCTACAGTATCTGTGTTTTAAAGATACATATACTGCAACAAGTTCAGTCAGAGAATATACTCAAATCTAATTGAAAACACATTGATATATATGTATATATATATTTAAGACATATGTCTGATATGCAAAATATATTTACAAAGCCATTTAATAAAATTGATATGTTTAAAAATCCTCTGAAATTTAGGTTGCTTTATACGTTTTGAAACGTGTTTTAATGAAAATACACTAGAATTTATTTGAATGAATTTAGGCGCATGTATACCCAGGGGCCAGATCTTCAAATTACAAAACCAAACTTAAATATACTGTATGCTCCCATTTTTTGATTGTTAGTCGATTTAGTTTACTTTTGCTGATTAGTTGAATGAATTTGTCTAACCAATTAGAGAACGGGAACGAGTTTTCAATTTTGATTGCTCAAGTTGAAGCTTTGGCCCCAGTATAGTGTATGTAAAAAAGTGCATGTTAAAATGCATTTGGAAAATTGTTAACAAAATTTTATTTGAAAATATGATTCGATAATGTGTTATGTAAGTACATTTAGAAAACCGCATCACATACAGCATGTATTTTGTTTAATATATTTAAAATATATTTCCAATTGTATTTCTTGTTACTTTGCAAAATAGGTCATTAGATAATGCACAATGGATATTTGAATAGTACTTTGGAAATGTATTTTACTTGTTTTTTAAACTTATACTGTATATTAAATACAATCTTGTTATTGTATTATGAGGATTTTTTAAATATATTTTAAAATAGGTTTAAAATTATCAAAACACAAAAAAAATAAAACACAATATACTCACATCTTAATGAAGATACCTTGATGTACATTTAAAACGTATTGCTGATATGTGAAATATATTTACAAAGCTATTTAATGAAATATATTTGTTTAAAAATACATTTAAATTTAAGTTTCTTGATACGTTTCGTAAAACGTTTTAATGCAAATATATTGTATTTAGGCATATGTATCCAGCAGTGCATTCAGTTTTTTAATTTCACTATTAAAAAATACAATATTGACAAAATGCATTTTTTTATATGTTACAAACATTTTATTTGAAAATATGTTTGAATCATGTGTTGTGCAAATACATTTAAAAAACCGTATCACGTACTCGCTTATCATCATCATATATTTCGCATAATATATTTACTTTGGAAATGTATTTTAAATGTTATTAAATATAATATTAAATACAATCGTATTAATGTATTTTTCGGATTTTTTAAAATTTATTTTAAAATATGTTTACAATTATCAAGTTATATATGAAAATAACTTAGATGTTCCAATAAATACATTTTTTGAATAAGTTGTTAATGTATTTTAAAGCTAAAAATGCATTTCTCCCAAATGAATTTTTTGAAACATTTTTATGACAGAAAATGCATTTCCAAAAATATATTTCCAAACCTTGTTTCGATCTGAGTAAAAGCATTGAGTAATTCGGAAGTAAATTCGGGATATAATTATAGGTGTATTAATAAATACCTAAAATTATATTCCGAATTGTACATACTGGTTTAAATATATTTTCGAATATATCTAGAATTGTTGGAAACAGGCTTAAACTTCTTGTTTCCTGAACAGCTAGGGTGCCTAATTTGTCTTTCTGTATGGTAGTTTTCCAAAGATACTGTAGTTTTAAGCAAAACATGTAATGTTTTTGATCATTTTTAATAGCGGAGGCAAAATAGGAGTTAAATAAACTTAGAAATATTTTTTGACACATCATGAATGTATCAGCAGATGACACTTTATTAAAAGCAAATGGAAATTTGAAATTATTCAATTGCCAAATTTTTAGTTGAAATTTGCGAAGATGTTTAATTTTGTTTTTAAAACTACAATTATATTGGAAAACTATCTCATGCATCTGAAAATTCAATTTTTTTATATTTTAATGTGTATGTTCAATAACGAAAAATTGAATTTTAAATGCAATAAAATGTTTCAATATTTTGAAAAGCATTATTTCTTTTCAATATGGTCAGTTAAATTTTTCTGAAAACGTGAAATAGACAGTAACGTTGTAAATTTAAGTTTTGGATGAACCCTGTGAATGCTGTGATGTTTAGAAAAAAAAGTGTTTCTTTGTTCCAGTGTTTCTTGTTTGGTGTTGAAACTGTTTCTATGTTCAATGTGTTTGTTTAATAACTTATAAAAATGCATATAAAAGGCATTACAATGTCCTAATGTTTTAAAATGCATTACAATGTTCCAATATTTTAAAATCCATTACAATGTTCCAAAAAAACATGTATTTCAATGTTCCACTATTTTAAAATGCATTACATTGTTCCAATATTTTAAAATATATTACAATGTTCCAATATTTTAAAATGTATTGCAATATTGCATATTTTAAAATGCATCACAATTGAAATGCATTATTTCGTTTCAATATATTCAGGGAAATTTGTTCGAAAACGTGAAAAAGACAGGGACGTTGTAAATTTATTTTTTGGAGGAACCCTGTGATGTTGAGAAAAAAATGTTTCGATGTTCCAAAAAAATGTACAGTGAAACCTGTTAAGAGTGACCACCAAAAAAATGCTATGTTGGTCACCTTTCACAGGTGGTCACTATACAAAGAATGCGTGAATTACATTAAATTAATGGACATGTACACTGTACTTGTACATGTTGACTGTAATAAATGTAGTAAAAAAACCACAAAACCAAAAAACTACAGAATCATCATGTCCATGTGTTAAAGAAAGGTACGTGACTCATCTGTTATCTGGTCACTTTATAACGTACATTTACAATGTAAAAATTGCAAAAAAGATAACACACACAGTGACACACTGGTCACTGTACGCAATAGACAGGTGGTCACTATACAGAGAATTTTTATGCAGGAAATGTACACTAGAAAAAACAAGACACTAAAAAGTGGTCAACATAAACAGGTGGTCACCATTCAAAGGTGGTCACTTTTCCAGGTTTTACTACATGTATTCTCGATTTCAGGATGGCAGGGCTCCCACATTTTGAAGCGCCCCCCATCCCCCCTCTGCCCACCGCCAAGGTTAAAGATGCCCTCCTGGATTTAGGATAATATAAGTTAGTTTCATTTTATATATATTAAAAAAACTATATGGATCCCCTTATTCCGGGCTCCCATGGTAGAGCCCTGTCAGATCCCCCTTTGTGGGGCCCATGACACGCGCACGAGTTTAGCACCACCTTAAAATGAAGGTGGTGCTCCAAATTACAGGTAGGGGGTGAAACACCGGGTCAAAAGAGATTCTATCACGGAGCGGCGCGCCACCTGGTTCTCCAGAATACATTTTTAGGATGCTAATGCTGAGAAACGAGATGCACTTTGGGTTTTTTCTCAGGAATTTGCGTTATTTGTCAACTACTTAGCGCTTCTAACGCTGATACCCTTGATCTCGTTGGCATTTTGAAAGCTACACGCTCCCAATTAAACGCAACAGATGGGGTAGCGGGGGGTCAAGCCGCGGTCCGGGCCACGCCCTCCAGCACCCCTGCCAATTTGCGCGAGTTCGCCATTGTCCAGTGATATATACCTGGTTGACGGGGTCGTGACCCTTGTGAGGAATTTCGTACGGGACAGCAACTCGGCCGCCCCCGCTGCCATTTTTTTTATTGCCATTTGGTCCACCAAAATATGAAATTTGGGCTACTTTGTATTCAAGTGCATGGGCAATGGGCTCGTAACGACCATTTTAATGCAAGATTTGTATGCATCGGCTCTCCGCGACACCCCTTCGGGCCCGCAACAATTTTAGGCGTCAGCTTTTGACGAAATTTCCCCTGATCACCGCACGTGCTGAATTAGTGCTTGCATGCACCCACATCGAAAAAAAAAATAAAAAAAACGGCTGCTTAAGCAATATATTTTCGGAAATACAATTTCTGTAATTAAAATATTGCCCATGCTAAAATAGGTATACAAATTGTTCAAAATATGTATGCAGTAGACTGTAGATTGGAACGTCTAGGTTATTTGAAAATATGGTGCAATGCGTATTTTTAAATATATTTTGATAAATAAATGCAAACTCTTTTTAAATTATATTTAAAAAAATCCAATAATAAGATGTTATTTTATAATATGATATTTGTAATACATTGCCAAAGTACCATTCAAAAGTGTTTTTTTAATCAGTATACGTTAATAGTAAATTATACTTTAATAGTATATATTCTGCAAAGGAATAAAAAAACACAGTTTGAAATATATATTTCAATATATTAAACATAATGTACATTTGTGATGTGGTTTTGTAAATTAATTTGCATAACACGTGATCGAAACATGTTTGCAAGTAGAAATTAAAAATACACTTTCCGATATTGCAATGTTAAATAATGTTTTGGACCATATATTAATTGTTGCCATATATTACTGGAAATATAGCCTAAAGTCCTGTTTAATTGTTTGCAATTTATGAGAAACCGATGTTATAATTTTTCATTTTTAAAAGCCATGGTTGGTAAAATGCTCATAAATATGAGCTTGACATTTCGGAAATGCCTGAAATTCGGCAATAAATTGCCACGTCGTGTGTAACGGCCATTAAGCCCGCACATACACGGGGAAAGTTATATCTGGAAACTTGGCAATTTTAGGCGTGTCCGAAAAGTCGAGTGCATATTTCTGAGGAGTTTACTAACCATGGCTTTTAAAAAAAGAATTTTTTTTTATAATTGACAAATTAAAACATTTCCTTTCCAATAATTAAGTCACATTCTAAAAAACGTAACTTTTTGAACATACCATATTTCCAGATATAAGTTTCCTCGTGTATGGCCAGCTTTATAAAATAAATATTCTCTAAAACATATTTTAGAACATGTATCGATAAACCTAAAGATATATGATTTAAAATGTATATATATACATATTTAGTGAATAACTGTAAATATATTTTTCATATCAGAAATATGTTTTAAAAGTACCTCAAGGGATACATTTTTCATTTTGATGTGGGTATGTTTCCAGAATCAACGAGCCACAAAACGTTCCTCTGTTTTCTCCTGTATGGACGTTGCTTAAATGCCGTTACACACGAGTCAATTTATTGCCATATTTGTGGCGATTAACCCGTTCACTGGCACCATCTGAAAAATCAGCTTTTATGGGGCACGCATTTGATGAGGTCCTGCTTTTCGACCTAATTGGGATGCACGGGCGTACCGCCGCCTTATCACCTTGTTCGTTCCTAACGAACGCAGGAATAGATGTAAACTAATCCTGGTAACTATATATTGCCATCTAGATGCACATGAATGGCCCATCACAGGGGGTTAACAACATCGGTTGCCCATAACTTAACACGACGAAGATGAAATGGAAACGATAACACCGCAATAATCATAAAAAATGCCCCTCCGAGCGCCAGTATGTTTTTATAGTCGTCAACATATTGCGAACATTAAGAAATCTCATTTTTATTGGTGCTTATTTTTTTTGTTTGTTTTGGCACTTAACGTGTTGCGTAATGTCCGGTTAAGTTTGACGTGGGCTAACGCGAGAGATTTGTATAGCTGGCCCAACTTATGTAACACTTGGTAGTTGTCCGAGTTGAAGGTCGCCACGCACGAGGCAATTTATATCTCGAAACTTGTTTTCAGATATGTTTTTGATTGACATTTCCCGGTATGTTGGGAAAAATTTCCATTGTAAATTGAAAATTGGAATTGAATTGAAAATGATCCTATCTGAGCAACTTATTTCTGGAAAGAAACTGACGTCATAGGTTTTACATTCACTCACTAAAGTGCCTTTCTATTGGATAGGCTATCAGGAAAGATATACTGTACATGCACGTTATAGGATAAAAGAAACAGTGTTGTACCCCTATTTCCCTTTTAAAACAGCGCTGTCATATACTGTAGGGATACAATCTGAAAATATCGCTTAATATGTGTACAGCAACGGGAAATGTTTTCAGTGGAAATTACTTTTCTGCAATTTATATCCCGAAATATATTTTAGAGAATTGCCTGCTATTTATTTTAACTAAAAAAATCATATTGCAGCACACATGCGTGGAGCAATAAATTTGAAAATATATCCCTATAATATTTCGCAACACGGTTTATAAAGAGAAATTTGGGTAAACTAATTTACAGCATAGATAATTCCAATGTATTTCCTGATTGGTTAGGCTACCTAGAATCAGACCATCTCCGGAAATATTTCCGAAAATATGTTTGCGATTGAAGCAATTTTCGGGATATAAATTGACTCGTGTGTGACGGCCTTTATGCAATTTGTTGCATAAATTCGAACTTGTAAAAGTTATAGAATCTTTGTTGAATAACTAAACGTAGAAACGTAAGCAAGTTTGAAGAAATATATAGAGAAAAATATCTCTATTAATTAGCTACAATAATTGTACTACGTATTTGGGAAGGTGATGTCCCAACATGATCTTGCAGTTTCTCCTACCAATACATTACCAAAATGGAGTCAGTTCAACCGGATTTCCCTAATGGCTAGGCTCAGGTGCGATTAAAAGGTAGTAAAATCCAAAACAATGCAAACAGGCAGTTATTCAAATGTTGCTAATCTAATAACGCACTTTAAGTATCCCTTACAGTGTTCGTCTTTTGTGGCAGATTTGAAGCGAAAAAGCTACGTATAGTAACGACAAATGACGATATCAGAACTAGATATGAATTTATGAGAAACGCTCCGATAGTTTTATTTTAGTTTTATTTGCCAAGGTGTGACCATTCGCCAAACGACAAGATTTCAAATCGCGATACAAGTGGAGCAGCACACGGAATTTAATTGCTTTTTGGGGGCGCAATTAAATTCAGGTTTTATTTCTTCTTATATATAGAGTGCCTTCATAAAATTAATTTGTTAACAAACATAAATCTGGGTTTGGGGCGTTGACTCGTCGACCATACCTATATATACAGTATGATAATATTGGAAGGAACAGATTTCCATAACTGATATCGTTGTTTCGAACTCGATAGACGTATCGACCCCTCCGAGTGAGTTCACGTGACTTCCGCTGTTTTCCGAACGACGATTTATAGTGCATTAGATTCTTGGTTATCCGTTGAGGTCAGAAAATAGGGCATTCCGGATAATGCAAGTTGTATTGCAAGCTCCAGGCAATCCAAAAAAATGCAAGAGAAACTAAAAATATGGCATTAAAGGCCGTACGTCATATACACCAGGCAAATATATCCGGAAATAAATTGCATACAATTGATTTCTATACCGGACAAATTTCAAGTTGTGGCAAACATGGAGCAATGTATTTCCAAATATATAGGCTAACCCTACAGTGTAGTATATCTCTTGTATCCCTATAGAGTACTAGCCGTAAAGCCCGGCTTTGCCCGGGCCAGCTAAAAGAAATGAGAAACACTCAGGGCAAAGCTGGGTTTTGCAAATATGGAACGAAGTAGTTTCCTCCATTTTAACAGAAAAAATAGACATATAGCAACGTGCGATCTAGTCAACAAATGTTGTGTTAGCTATTCCTTAAAAATACTTACCTAGTGAATCATTCTGAACAAGAAAAAAAGCATTTGCTCCTAATTCTTTTCAAAATGTCCTCGTATTGGCATATAGCAGCGTGCGATGGCGTCAACAAATAAAAAAACAAAAACAAACTGAGCCCCGTAGCGTAAGATTTTCTTTTTTTTTTCGTTTTGTACGCGTTTTGCGTCATCACGAACATAACAAAAGAAGTAATCTTCCGTAACGGGGCTCCGTAAGAACCGCGGCCCCGAAATCAGGCATGCAGCCATCCATCCCTCCATCCATCCAACCATCCACATACAGCTCTTCTTTATATGTACATGTATATACATGTAGATATGGAGTAAAAGGGAAATGTGGGTAAGCTAACTTGACAACACTGCTTGTTCCAATGTCATGGCTTGGTTAGAAAAAAACTTTTGAGCTTGACTGTAAAACCATTGACGTCATGTTTGTTTCCAGAAATAAGTTGCTCAGATTAAGATAATTTTCTATTCTGGAAATATCTTCGGAAATAATATTTGGGAAAGACACATTTCGTAAATAGCCCGCAACAATATTTCTGGAAACAATTTTCCAGAAATAAATGGCAGGCGATTGAATTCGACTGCAAAAAATTCTTCTTGAAGCAAACATGGAGCAATGTATTTTCGAACATATCTCGTGTATTTCTAGAGTATATCATGACATGACTGTTTAAAAGGGAAATGTGGGTAAGCTAACTAATTGACAACACTGCTTATTCCAATATCTTTCCAAATTGGCTGTAGCTAGTATAGGCTAGAAAATAAACTTTTGTGCTTGACTGTAAAACCAATGACGTCAGTTTGTTTCCTGAAATAAGTTGCTCGGAATAGGACCATTTTCTATCCTGGAAATCAAATATCTTCGGGTATAATATTTGCGAAAGACACATTTCGGAAATAACTCGGGGAAATAGTAAGAAACAACTTTTCTGGAAACAAATTTCCGGATATAAATTGCCTCGCGTACGCGACGGCCTTAATAAAACGTTGCACACGAAAATTCCTCTATTGGAAAGGGAAACATTTAGTTTTGACATTTTTCTATCATTGAAGAGGCATGTTTGATGCTCGACTATAGCAACATTTCTGATTTACGTTTTATTTTTTAACATGAAACAACAGGAATTTATCCTGTGTTACGCAGTTACGTGCATTCGTAATATTTGTTGTTGCACATAACTTATGTCATGCATGGTTAACGTGCAATGCGAAACATTCCCTCCATCAGAATTGAATAAATTCGCCCCCTTAATTCCGTCCCGCTGCGAAACACGATGTTTTCTCTCCGAATTTTTTGATTTCCTTCACAGATTTTTCACCCCACCACTCACAACTCACAATTTTTAATTTCGAGTAAAGTGTATCGTTTTTCGTGCACTGAAAAACGCCTTAATGCGAGGCACGATAACGTTTTGGTTTGCACCGGAATACAAAAAACAACATAAAAAACCAGTCCAACGACAGGTTCCGCGTTACATTATAACTATTATCAAATATTTAGTTTTGTCCTTTTGCATTATTGTATAATTAGGATATTAAACTGTATTTTTATGTTTATGTCGAGATTTGATTACAGTTTTTGGTTACATGAATTTCTTGTCTTGGAAAACAAATTCAGAAACACTGCAATTTATGCTGTTGAACTTACAAGCATAGGGAAATTAGTAAAATATGTTTCATATACAAATGTTCTGAGGCTGTGTTTCTAGTACATGTACAATGACAGTATTACGTCGTACATGTAAGTAAGAAAGTTAACTTATCATTCTTATGATAAAAATACATACATGTATATGCAGTATAATCCTTTATCAAATTCAGTTCTCTACATGTTAAGGTCGTGCAAATATATGATATATAAAACACATGTAGCATACAGTATATGCTTTTATTTTACATGCAATACCATAAATATAAACATTTGATACATACAATATAACCAATAATAATATAATATAATATATACCAATACAGTATTTATTAGATTGCGTAAAGTAAGACATGCTTAGTGCGCATGCGCTTTCAGGCGGAACTTTATCTACATTTACATTTACTTTTTCCATCTACGTGAAGCTACGTCATTTCCTGAGTATGGTTAGTTTCCATGCATGCATGCCCAATTTTTGGTATATTTCGGATAGATTACCATACAGTACATGTATAGTATACATCCTAGTTGAATTTCCACCCGAGAGTGTAGACAATCAAAGCTTGAATTCATAGTTCTTATAAAAGACGCTTTAGTAAATTCTTATTTTATCTTGACAGCTTTGTCAAGGTCACACGTCTATTTTGAATCTTTGTTTACCTCATTCTTAGATAACATGAAGCAGCCTGTATTTTTCTGATAATAACATTATGCAGAACATTGTATTAAATCTATGTAAACATTTTAAAAACAAAGTATGAATTGTTTGAATTCTAATTAAAAATGTACTAAAGTTTTATAAATACTGCAGACGTGATGTTACCACCATTAATTACATTTTTTTTTCGTAAAATTTAGTTCTGATCAAGAGTTATGAATGAGCTAAACATATGCATAAACATAAGCTGGACATTTACCTGAACATGTTTTCAAAAAGTTTGCTTGTTTAAAAAGAGCAGTTACACAAATTACTACATTACCCAAAAGTATACTTTTATTTGTCAATTCATGTTAATTTATTCAATTTGTCGTTTTTTTTATCAAATCTATGACTTACACCTAATTTAAAACAACTAAAATAAGATATATATTTTCTTTTTCCAAAGTTTGTACTTATGTTGCAAAGAATGTTTCGAAAAATCATAAGCTGGGGTTATTGCTAGTTTACCACAAAAAAAAACTATATCAAGGTACGAAAAATTCAACGGAATTTTATGTCTTTTTTTACCACAATTGTACATGAAGGCTTATCGTGATATTCAGCACTCTGCAATTGAAGTTTTTAGTTTTTTTTTTTTTGAAAATTGACTCTTTTGGATTTTTTACTTTAAATGTTTACTCTTTGACCACTTTGATGCAATAAAAGCGTATGATTGCTGACAAGCGTTTGTAGATAAAAAAGACACGGTTTTTATTATCATTTTTTTTGGAAAGGTGACAGGTAGGGGAAGGGGATAAAAGGATGTTACAATGACCTTTTCTTGAAAAGTTCTTCCTCAAAATAGTTTTGGGGATCGTGGGTTTTAGCCTTGACAGTTTTCATTCTTTCAAGACTAGGATACCTGGCGCCATCTCTTGCACATTAGACGTAATAGAAAGTGGGATGTCCTTTGGTTATCCGGGTTGCGGATTAACCGGGTTCCTTTAATCAAAAGTTAGTCATTGCCAAAAACAAGCTAGCTATAGGGAATATTTTTTAAAGGTTGAAATTTTTTGGTAAAAAAAAACGAGACAATTATCCCCAAATTAAACAAATTTTATAACAAATAAAAACAACAAAAAACGGACATGTTTACTAGAATAATATTAAAATAATCTCAAAATATTCCATTTTTTTTCTCTAAAATCAATGTAACTTGCAAAAAGAAACGACCATTGTTAAAATTACCATACAATATTTAAAATTGTGTTACACATTAATATGTCCGATTATTTGTCCGTTTATACGTGGACTTCTGAAAAAAATGAGTGATTAGATGTCCGAAAAAACAACGATTATATTCGCGAAAAGATGTTCTATTAAATTTCCGAAAAAATGCCTGATTAAATGTTCGCAAAAATGGGCCTTTAAATGCTCAAACATTGTTAGATTAAATGACCGAAAAATGGGTCATTTTTAATGAATAGCGTCATCGATTGCAATTCTGATAAACTTTTAGTGACGTCATTCATTAGGTTTTTTATGATTACGTCACTTTTTAAAATTCTAATGACACTTCAAGATTGGGCTGATGCAATCATTTAATTCATGGACCGGGCATCATTTTACAAGTTAAGGGGCCATTCATAAAGGACGTCCGCAAAATTTGCCTAAAATTAGACTCCCCCTACCCCCTGTCCGCATTTTGTCTGGTCAATCAGGACC
>JAQGAO010000871.1:0-28702 GCA_034697705.1 Ommatoiulus sabulosus | reverse complement strand
CTAAATTGTGATTTTGGGGTCTGACTTAATTTGTATAATGATCCCCCCTGCCAAATGGTACTATGTACTGACTGCAGGGGTAAAGAATTGAATTGGTGTGATAAGTATAACAACTGCCCACCATGTATAGTCTTTCATAACCAGTTTAGTTTGAACTGAAGCATTTTCAACAGAGATATACGATAAAAAATCACTTTTAATTCTAGTTTGTTTCTGCCTAAGGCATATAATCGGTACAAAAATATGATTCACCCATGGATACCAATTGCCACTTAACTAACCTCATCGTCCTCGTGGATAGTATTCCTGATATCCCCTTCATCTCCAGATTCGTCCGTGTGGATCCCACTGTCGGCCACGTCTTTCCTTATCCCGTTTCTACTGCCCTGTTTGCGTTTCCCATTACTTGTTTTACGCTTTAACTGACCATAGTAACCTTCCAAGACTTGGGTGTTTGTGTAGCATGGATTCGCTATACCGCCTTCGATAATTGGCTTGAATTCTTTGTCGTAAGGTAGTTGTTGGTTGCTGTTCAACATTTCCACAGCCAGTGACAAGGCGTTCGTTTTGTAAAGCTTTTCGGCGGCAGTTTCGTACCGGTGGCCGAGCATTTCCACATCTTCGGAACCACATTCCGAGGCGCTGTCTGCAGCTTCGTGCATTATAATTTCTCCCCCTGGAGCTGCCACAGATGGCTTGCTGCTGGGAGATTCCGAGTGTTCGGCATCGACCAAATCATCTACTTCACCGCAAAGCTGATAGTACTTGGAGCATTTCATTGGATCCTCTAATTGGTGGAAATGCTGGCGCTCGCTTGGAGCCGAAGAAGCATTGGAAGAACACTCTTTAGGCCATGGCTGGGAACTTGCTTGCATAATGGAAGAATCTGCATTTGACATAGGCCTTGGTATAGATTGATGGGCTCTCTCCATTTCTTCCTTGAATGGGTTTGAACTGGAGATTTTGCCATGAATGGCCGCAATTTCTGTACCAATGTCTATCTGCGAGGGTGGAGACATCTGAATTGATGAAGCTTCATAGCCAGAGATTTGGGAAGGTGAAGGAACTTCTGCATTCTGTGTTGTGGACGGTTCTGGTATATCCGCTGTATCTCCTTCAACTTCCTTAGCGCCAGAGGTTCCGCAAATCTGCTCTTGAAGATCAAGCCTGCAATTATGATCTGATTCTGTATTCTCCGTACAGGGGTTAATTAGTTGATGCACTTCAACATTATCAGTAGATGATTTTGGCATCTCTGTGGAAACATCAATCTGTTTTGGTTCAACAAGCACATTATCTAAACCAGGATCCAGTCCGTTGGTTTTATTTTGATCTGAAATTTTTGGCTGATTTTGGGGTTTATGTTCAGTATTACAGTGATGCTCAATTTGGATCTCTGTTTTCTCGGAATGTTCCGAGTTCTCCATGTCTTCACTGTTGTCACCAATTTTTGGGTCAGACGTTTCTGTATTGTGCGTATCTTGGGTCCTCTCTTGTGGTTCTGCCGAAATCTTTGTGAACTCACTATGCTGCATGGCTTGAGATGGACTTTCTTCTAATTCCCTCTGTCGTGGATTCAGTGGTTCTCCAGGCAATAATACTGGTTTTGGAAGAGGCTCGGACTCTGGGACTGTTGTTTGGTTTATGTTTGACGTTTCAGCCTCTTGGGGTTGATGTTGTCCTAAGCTCACTTCTTTAGGAGATTCTGTGGCAGGGAATTGCGACTGGATTTCTGTACTGTCGCCCCTAGAGTATGATGTATTTACAAGGCTATCGCCAACCTGCAAAGGTGAACAAATTGAAAAAATTAGACAATTAGGGACAGTATGTATGGAGAGGCAGGATGCAAGCTGTATCTCCATATTGGTATCTTCTGTATTAGTCACATTGGTAACTTGCCAACTATCCCTCGCATAGTTAAAAAGCATCTGTCTACGCCTATGTTACTTTTAAAAAATTCTTTTAAAAATGGATAAAAACACCTAGGAATCCTGGTAGCATCTTTAGAATTCTTAATGGATAAAATGTGTGTAACCATGATTGGAAGTTAAGGAGTGTATGCAAAAAAAAACACCACTATTACATCACATCTGTGTCACTTTAAGAGGGTGCTCGAGATATTTTTCCCTTGTAGATAATGAAGGGAAATAATTGAGAATTGTTAATTTCATATTTTTTAAAAATTTCCCATGGCGTTATTTGAAAAATAAAATAGGATTTTCATTGATTTAAAACTAACTAGTGGGGAATTTGAACGCGTGAAAACACCAATTCCAAGTTATTTCACTTCGGTATCTGTAGATATTGAAAATATTTATTCAATATATACTGTAGTTTTACTACAGTATCCGCGATAAAATTCCCAGAGAGAACAAAGGACAGCTTCTTTACAATTGTATAAATGATTAACAGCATTCACTGCCGATCATCTGTCCAAGGAATTGCATTACACCATTTAGCCTACACTGCATGCCCTCACTGCACAGTATTTGCACCAAATTACGATTTCGAAATGCATCTCTCGTATTATCGGATTTATGGGTCTTTTTTTCAATCGCCGAAGCACAAATGTGCAATAGTGGAACTGATCGCAATAACCGCGGAAATGGTGTGTTTTTGTGCGGTGATGCGTAATACACTTGGCAATGATCCACGCTTTATTTTTCTGGATTAATGTGTAATTACCAGTGGTTTCGTCTTCGTCGTGTTGATTTCACAGTTTGGGTCGTTCAGGTGTGTTGTAGAAGTTGCGCTATCGGATGGTTGAACCCCAGTGTGGGTCTGATCATTGGCGCTCATGGCAGATGGTTTGGTAGTGTCCTAATTGGAAAATGACTGAAATTAGTTTCTGAGAAAAATAATAGTGTACCATTCCACTCCGATTAGGATGCAGCATTCCTAAATTTACCCCAGAATTGGGCACTGTGGTGAATTTCAGCCGGTCACACGACCTGTCTTTCCGACTGGGCCAGCGGTCGTAAGTGATCCCTTCGCCTCCGATAAAGCCTCGTCTTCTTCGGCGCCGCCCCCGACTTGGTCCGTGCTCGTTCCACCAGTAATAATCTTTTAAGTGGAGACAGAAGAGAAATTATTGCGCAAATTAAGGTCGTTTGGCACGCTGCAACAATCGTCTGGCTATCTAATTAAAACGTATTGCTTTAACATGAGGCTGTTCTTCATGTGACTAACTTGCATAACTGCTCAGTTCGTCTGTTCGTTTTTTAAAAAAATAAAATCAGCAATGACTTGTTGTGGTTGATCAGTTGAAATGTTCCTTGGCTGCTGATTTAGCTTATGGATTAAACAAAAGTTTCTAAAAATTTAAATGAGAAGGGACAACCTGAAAGAAGACTGGCTGAACCAACTACCACGAATTCATTCGTTAGTCCATGGGTGATTAAGATGACACTCTGTTAAATCTGGTTTAAAAATAAACTTGTTTTACAAGTAGATTCGATGGGTGTTCCACACATTAAAAGTTCCCTGATTGATGCAGATGAAGCACAGTTGTTGAGTTATTAGCCATTTATGGATTTAGCCAGTATTTAGCCATGCGTCATGCGAAAAACGTGCAATCACGTGAAAAAACTCGAGAATAATTATATTTAATCGACGATTAGTCGGTATCGTCCGTTAAAGATTTTTCGTCGCAGTTTACACCATTCTGAAAATGGTTCCACCCACGGCACCGAAATCTGCATTCTCAGACAGAAAAATGGCTTTCGCATATACAGTAGTACCATTTGACACAAAATTAAACCAATGCTGAAATACTTTTTGAAAAGTTAACTTTTGGTGCTAAGGTTAATGGTTAAAATGAAACGCATGCAGCTCAAATTCACGCAAACGAAAAATGCCAGCTGAATCCTGTCAAAATGCTAAGTCCGAACTTTTTCAGTTTTCTGTTTTTCTGGTATTTTTTAGACAGCGGGATCCAGCCCAGAATTTCTAGTAACTTGAACGCCCTTGCTTACCTCCGACCAGCGGATCATCCACGGTTCAAAAGCTCACGAATATCCGCGCAATAGGACGATTTATAATCGCAGATCCGGAACTGAGCGAAGTGCGTTTGAAGTTTGGTGCATCCAGACTGCTCGAGCTCGCTTCCCGATAACTCAATCTGGGTTATTTCTCAACTGGTGACAGCGAGGGCTATTTAAAGTCCGCCCAAGTGAGCCTCGGCTCCAGGAAACCCCCGAATTAGCAACAGATTGGAGTCATCCGAAAATGTGCGCTTTGGCCAAATGTGGAAAGTGAATCCCCTCCAGTCGACTGGGTGGAGGAGTCTGGGGTGCCGCACTCCACCGTACGTGTGTCATCGTTTTGCGATGAGCCTTGGCATCTCTCTTGAAAAGAGTTAAACGGGTATGACGATGCTACTTCATCACCGATCAAGATCAATGCACACTCCAAATCGCCGATGAGCGTTTGCTGAGCTATTCTCGGCGGAAGCACGCTTTGGGAACATGCCACGCAATTCTAGACACAATCTTGTCCGTTATTTGTAGGCCTACATTAGGTTTTTCAGGTTTCACGCAAAAAATCTGGCACCCTGATCATTGCCACACGTTCTTCAGTCGCTGCTGAAGAACATACGGGTCCTTGAAATAAGCACTGAGGCAAGTGCGTAACCTTTGGGAAAATTTGAAATGCGTGATCTAGTTCAATTAAATTAGTTTACAAAAGTTTTTCATCATATTCGAAGCAAGGTAAAAACTTTTGATACTTTTAAGATGGTCAACCAGATCATTGATCCATCCTCTTTGGGAATTAAGAAGTGCTTTAGGCATAAAATTAAATATTTTCAATAGAAAATGTTGACTGTAGATTAGAAAAACGAACAACTGGGAATTGCAAATCTTATATTTTTTTTAAATTTCCCGCGCGTTAATCCGTAAAAGGCGCCATTTTTTTAAATTCCAACGCTGTTTTTTTTTTATCCATTTAAATTGAACGCGTGGTAAATTTAACGATGTGAAATTCACAATACGTTCATTATCTATAGACTAAAAAATATTAAAAAAAATATTCAATTTTGTGCCTCGAACTATCTTCACTGTAATTCTCATAGAAAATCGACAGCTAAAAAAATGTATAAGGAATTATTTTGCCAATTTAAGTCAAAGTTAAACCAAGGGATCTCATTGTAATATGAAGTGTTTAATTGTCAAAGAAATGGTTTAGTTACTATTCTTTGTATAAACATGAAGGACGTATATTGTATCTGGTAAATGCTCCTAAAGTTGAGGACTTGGGGGGCGTCTACTCTGTTTGTCATCTGGGACGCAGCTTTGTCTTCACGTTTTTTTTAAGACTTTGAAAACGTCTCCTGGGTCTCGGATAATATTTCAAATTAGGGATTTCTTCTCCCCTATTTGTGGACTGGTCCGCGTGTGCATGTTTTTGTTCATATCCATCATCTGCTGACACGCAGGGTGAATAATAACTCGAGCTGTCTCGTACGGTAAACAATTTCTGGAATATTTTTCTCCACTGAGCTGCAGGAGCCGAGAAATGTTCATTGGACTTCGACGAGTTTGTTCAATCTTTGGCCCTGTTTCGTTTTCTTGACTTCGATGTTTATCGATTGAACCATCCATTGTACAATGTCTTCAAATTGTGCTTACCAGGGTATCATGGCATATTTACCAAAATTGATTGCATCGAATAAAAGATAGTGAGCTTTTGCTTTCGTCGCGTGAATGAAATTGGAGGTGATGCTTTTTATTATTAAAGCAAGTGGCTTTATTTCTACCTTTCACTATCAAGATATTGCTAACATTTTCTATTATAAAAAAGTGGGGTTGTTAGTCAGGAGCTAACTGTCTCATGCCGAGGGTATACTGGTGTTAAAGTGAAAAAAATAATGGCAAGACGCCATCAGCTGAATGTTCTTCAGGTTCTTTAAGTCAGTTCATGCATGCGGACACTGCATGCCACAAATTTCTGTATTTTTGGTAGCTTTATGGTACAATAGTTTTCCGACAAGCCTGTTTATTGCATTAAAATCGTCATGCAAATTTCCTTTGTTTTATCACTCAACTATGGCATGCGAATTATGGTCATGGACTCTGATACGTTTTGTTAGTTGGGGGTTTGTTGAGGGCAAAGTAGCTTTTTTTTTAAATTCTGGACAGAGACAGTGAGACACTGAGATAAGACAGAACAACTCCTCAATCATACTTCCTAGGCCATGGTATCATGCACTCGTGGACGTGTAAGATCTACTCTTAGATGCAGAAACATACACAGGTTAGAGTACATGATAGGCTCAACTTACTGTCATTCGAATTGTAAGCGTATGGCCTGAAGAGAAATGCACCTGGGTAGACATAGGGTGGCGGCAGTGGGGGCGGCTCCTGCATTGGCATCGGTTGATACACGCCGGGATCCAGGTACTCTTCCGCAGGCAGACTGGCGTCTACCTCTTCCTCTTGAGGCGCCATTTGAGGCTGTTCTGTCCCGTCGACGACTTCGTTTTCTCCACTGCCCACCGTGGAAGGCGGAGAAGACGTCGGTGGTGGAGGTTGTGGTACTGGCTGAGTGAGGCAGAAGTAGTATTGGCAGTCTGGTGGCAGGCGGGGGTCCTCTTGCCATTGCATCGGGTGGTAGGAAGGGGCCAGGACCAGGGTGGGGGTGGGGAACTGAGCGAAATACTGAGGGTAGTAGCAGGTCTGGTCATCCGGCCAGTAATTCTCATCTGCAAAATAATACCAATAGCATTAGTTGGCAAGACATGACGTGGGCCTACTGCCTGACTACACCGTCTACACGCTTAATCACGTGTCAATAATGCCAAGTTTCTAATCGTTCTGGAGGCATATATCATATTCAATTTTAAACGATTCTGGTAAGTTGATCGGGAAGGCAGTTTGTTTGGGACACATTTTTGTGAACAGAAACAAATCGAGAAAAAAATGGCTGGAATTTTTGTTGCTTCGGTTATTGGGAACATATGCAGGCCATATACATATTCGGCAACTACATGTATAACAGATAATTCCGATAGTTTGGACTTTTTGATTATATAGAATTTCAGACTTGTCAGGTTGGCCACTAGCCTAAATCTTGACCTGTGACTATGTTCCAGTACACATCCAAGCATGATATCGTACTGGAAGTGGCGTTGTGCAGCTCTCACCTTGCACTTCCGGTTGGCCGTCGACCGACTGTTGAACTTGTGGGAATGGTGCCGATGGATCAGTCGAGTAAACCACTGAAACGTTATAGGTACACAGCTTGTTACAGCATCTTGTTGCTAAGCAATAAACATTTGGCCTAAGCTAAAGACGGAGGACAGGTGGGCAAAGGACATCACAAAAGGTAGCTGATGGGAAGAGCGGTTGACCGCTGGCCTCTCGTGGCCCTTCGTGTTCCTATAGTGCATGGAAACACACATGGCAATTAATATGCAACAGATGGACGAGGAAAGCGTGAGGGACGAGCAGAGAAAGAGCAAGGAGGAGATGAGGACATGAATCGCATATCATACAGAGTTTGCGCATTGGTCATAAAAGAATACAGTTCAGAGTTTAGTTAAGTCCTGGATCAACTCTCAAGAGCAGCATCTTTAGGCTACCAAAGGCTGCAGCGTCTTTTAAGGCTACGGAATTCGGTGCTGCAGTGGCTTGAAATGACCTTTCAGACCAAGTAGACATCCTCTGTTAAAATGCTTTGGGCGATTACCTCTTGGTGTTCTGGAGTACCGGTAGTAGGCGGCTGGGAAGCCTCTGTTTTTGTGGGGATAAAACGGTGGTCGGCCGTTGTTTGTGGATGGCCCGTATCGGTAGTTCTGACGTTGTTCGTTGCTTTCATCGCTGTACTGGCTCTCCGGTCGCTCGTTGTCGTCATTGATGACACCACCATCTTCTTCGCCTGTCCAGGAGAGGATATAAAATGGAGCAGCCATTAGCAACGAGCGAATCCGAGAGTTGATAAGTGCCCATATATGAAAGTGTTACTCTAACTTCATGAATTTATTTTTAAGTCGGCACTGCAAGGTGTAGTAGCCAAAAAGAAAGGCTCGTTAGCAGCTGGGCCCTGCAAATTTGAACACTTAAATCCTGGTAAGGCCAACAGACACCTGTCGCTTTTGGCATTCCGAAAATAATGCAGGCCTATTATTAGAGTAACTCGATTCTCGGGTAAACACTGGTTGTAAATGTGTTCATCATATGTTTCTGTAATCAGAAACATGACCCCAATTGGTGGCCATCCATAGGCACACAATTGTGCCCAAGGGTGGCCACCTTACAGGGGCACGTTCTGCTAGTCAGAATTTAAAAAATAACAAATACTTCGAATCGAACATTTCGAATCGTGTAATACAGTTCCACAAATCGTAATCTGTGCAGCAAAATATAAAAATTTGACATGACTCCTCTTGCACAATTTTGAAATTTAGCTCTGGGTCTATCCAAATTTGGTATAGCCTATAACTCCCCCGACACCATTTAAGACCAGTTTGCCAATGACAATGCTGCATCTAACGAGGAAAATCGAGTCATTTAATGTAGGAGCCACGTTTGACAAATTGACGGTTTTAGGCGACAAGCGTTGCAGGAGACATTTGTGCAAGTAGGAGGCGCTGGGAGTGTTGACAAATTATTTCGTCAGCAGTTGCGGAGCATTAATTAGCAGGTTTTTAATTGAATGGCAATTTTGCTATCGTGTTTATATGACGTACTGTAGATTCAGGTGGAATAATGTACAGGAAACATGTTCTTCAAGGCGTTTCAGAGATGCTAAAACCTTGCCAACACTCCCACTGTGTCTGTACATGAGCCGTCATAACCCCTAGCTGTAATATGGAGCACCCTGTAATGTGATGTTAAAAATCGGGAATTCTCGAAATAGTAGAAGTTATTCATTCGCTTTTAATAACAGGCCTTCGTTTTTATTTTAAAAAAAATTGTTCAAATGTAATGTGGGATGGAATTGCGTTCCATACCACATCAGGTTGTGGTGCTAAAACTTAAAACCTCTGTACCTTTAATGTGAAAATCAGTAATTTTCCCAAGCGAGATAAGTAACACTTAAACCTTAGAAGGAAGCAATTTGCTCCTATAAAGTACAAATTATCCATCCGCTTTTCCTCTGTATACAGGGCTACATGCACTTAACAAGTTCATTAAATTTCCCCGTTTTTATTTACAAAAAAATAAACAAACAACGCAAATAGTTCAACCTGCAAGGTTTGCTTAAAGGAAATTGATGTTGTTCGGATATTTTCAAAATATTGCATAAAATTGCCTTCAGATTATGTGTATAACTATATCCTCATGATTGGGATTAGGTATGTACACATATTCCGAAATCCGAGAAACATGTGTGCAGACCTGCTTCGGATTGCTTGGACCACACTTCGGATGCTTGGACCATGGTCCCAAGCATTTCGGATAAGGGAAATTGAGTTTCCCATATCCTGGGAATTTATTTCACTGGACGAATTACATATTTTCAAGATTGCAGATACGGTATAATGTTTACCACCTAACCTTTTAATATATCAAATGCATTAACAAGATATCTCTCAAGTTTTTAAGATTATAAGAGGAAGGAAATGATCTGAACCCTATAAAGTTTTCACCCGGAATACGGCTGTTCTGATTGGCTGGCTCTCTTCCCGTTTTATGGTTCGTCTGTTGACTTTGTGATTTGCACCCACGTCGGCATTCATTAAAACGATGAAGGGAAGGTTCAGGCACAGTGGTTCAGGCGTATACAATCACCTTTAATGACGTTCGCACATTTTTAATTGCGATTTATTGCCCAACACGTTTTTTAATACCCCGTGCGAAATCCCCGGCCGTCGTCTGCAGCGCAGCAAAAAGTTTGAAATTCAAAAGAGGTTTGCGAGTTAGTTATTAGACAGTTGTATTTGGGACTCAACGAGAAAACACCAGACCAACTAACTATACATTTCGAGGATTATATTTAGCTCTAAAAGCCATCTAAAGGCCTCGGTTGTTAGACAACCAAGAGTCAAGAAATGTCTCTGCGCCTCATTGCGTGCCACATTTTTTTATCGGGACTGCCGAGGTGTGTTTTGTTCCATGTGAAAAACATAAGAAAACTTAATGGGGACTGAGATTTCCGGAGAGCATCGGAAATTCCGATGTTGTCTAGCTAGCTTTCGTGGTGTGCCAAATACCCTTAACATTGCGATGCTTGCAAAGTCTGGATGAATTGGAACAACTACACAATGCAGCTTTTTTCCCCCTCTTAAGTACATTGAATATAAGGTGTACTTAAGTTTAAAAAAACGATTAATTTCCTGGATAGATGGTTGAAACTTTGGAACGGAATATTCCGTATTATCTGGGGAGTTTGGGGAATGAAGCTCTCCGGATAATCCACCATGCGAGAAATTGTTATAAATTACTTAATCATAAATATGTTACTTACCCGAATTTATTATGCTTGTAATATTTTGTTTTAGAAAAATTCAAACGAAATGCGAAAATGTAACTTTTTTTGGGGAGGAGGGGGAGAAGATATATTTCTCTGGGGGGAAACAATAACTTTTTTGGAAAAAAAAATAGTTTTAAATATCAACTGGAAAAAATTTATCGTTTGTTGCAAAAATGTGTTTTTTTTTTTTAGAAAATTGCAGTTTTGACAAATTGATAATTTTAACGTCTTTGTTAGTGAAGTTATAATTAAATTTCGAAATACTGCAGTGAATGAAATCTTAATTAAATCGTTACCTATCATGGTAAGATGCACTAGTCATCGGTGCACCCTGTATAGTGTAATGGTACCTGAATAGGGATACCTGCCTAAGCCCCATTTCTCAAAATCTACAGGTTTTCCTCGCTACACGTTGTCAATGAACCTAAGATTTTTTTTCAAATTCCTGCTACAGACCTGATGAACTTATATTTATGATAATGATATTCCCCCTTTTGTTTGCTGACGAAAACGTTGTGTTTCGGTGTTAAGCTGATTATGGTAAAGCACCTACAAAATGGCTACCGTTTGATGAGGGGTCGACCAATTCCGTGCAGTAGTTTACTTTGAAATTGGCGATTCCATGGTACACGTTTATAAATATTTACGAGATTTTTTTTATTGTTTTTAATGTTTGCTATGGGAGCCAGGGTACATATACTAGACGGTGCGATTGAAAATACTGTATATGTACTCGCATAGTGCAGGCACCACTTATGTCGCACCCTGCACACGAATAATTAGTTTCAATACATATGTTTATTTGTAGGCGGATAACGTGTTTAAAACGAAACGTTTGTAATGATGTTTTTTATTGCACATGCCCTTCATTGGGGGCAGCAGTTTATTACTCCTTAAGGACCGTTATCTTAATCGAAATCGTCGCAATTGGTTAGAAAATGACAGCATTCCTTTTTTCTCCCCTTTGTTTATAAATAAAATGTAAATTTCTGGCTAGACCCCCCCTTGCCGTCGCCCGTTTTTATAGCTAGGCCTGCTTTATTTCAAATCACAATTATTTGCCAACAGTTTACTCGAAGTAACATTAATGTGCAGGATTTCGTGAAATGGTGTTTGCTGGTTATAATCTTCATTTCTTTTTATTCGGAAGCCAATATGCAGCCGCTCATGACCGCATTTTTTTTCTGCACAAACCCTCTGTCGGAGTACCCCTAATCACTTAATGGTAAAATAGAATTCGGATAAACTGCTTATTAAGAGAAACAAATTTAAAAAAATCATTCATATATGCATGTAGAATAATGTAAAAAATAGTATGTAAATATGCTCTTTTTCACACGTTACTACTTCACGACCGCCTAAGTACGATTCGTAAAGCTGGCTGAGTTCCGCTATATTATAAGCAGAACAACCGTTGTTCGATTTATGCTCAAATTTACGGTGAACAAACTTTGAATCTTTTCACTAGTTTGAAATGAGGCCTGTCGATAATTTGTAACATTTATCCTCTACCCCACTTAAGTTAATAAAAAAGATATCAATTTTTTTTTTTTGCATTTAAGCCGTAACTTGTCGCTTATAAAAATCAGTGAGAAGTACGAAGTTTGCGCTAAATTTGGTAGTCGATTTTTTTTACCCTCGAATATCAACCATTGAGCCGCATCGTTTTATTTAAGATTAGGGTAAAGTTAAATATTTGCTAATCTATACGCGATAAAGAATATATCCGAAGATGTAAATAAACAAGACAGCGGAATCCTTGGAAGATACAGTAATCCTTATCTTTAACGGTTAATATACAGTAGTAGCTCGTATATGACTTTACAATCGTGGAAAGTATTTTTTTTAAATTTATTTTTTTAACTTGAAATTCTATCACCGATTGAAGTTTGCAACAAAGCCGACCCTAAGCTAACTTTTCTTGTAGAAATAATCGATGATGGAGTAAAACTACACGTATTTCAGCGGTGTTTTTTCTCGTAAAATTCGGCATGAAAAATACATGAAATGATATTGTAGTTGTAGATGTGCATGTAGCACTAGAAGTAGGTTCGATGAAATACAATGTATAAAATTAGCTTGCAAGCACTTGGCCTCAATTCCCTATTTCCCTCATTACAAGGTCTAGTTGCAAGCTAATATTGGATTCGACGCTCACGAGGCACTAAATACCGCACTTAGGGATTGGATATACTGTATGCAGTATAAGAAAGACTGGTTTTATGTGCTTCGCATTTCATTTTATTATATTGTGTGGAAATGAAACACCTTTTGGTTCTAGCACGGTAGAAACGCCATTTATTCGCTGATTAAAACGTCGATAATTGTTATTTATCGACATCTTTTGCGCTCACAAAGAGTCGGTTGCATAATTCCTCACTGATCGACTAAGTAATAAAATGTTGATCAAAGATAATGGAGCGTTAAGTTGATGTCCCTTAAGGACTGTTAGCCGCGTTTTCTTTGCATAAATCCGACCTCATGGAAAAGGATCAATAAACATAGACCAGCATTTATAACGATTCTGCATTGCTTTCTATTCAAAGTATAAATGCAATGGGAATTGTTATTAAAATTGTCCATTTTAATCATAATTAGCATCGTCAAATATGTATACACTGTATTATATTAAGCCGGCCACGGGGAAAGATCTGGAAACTTGGCAATTTTAGGCGTGTCCGAAAAGTCAAGCGCATATTCCTGAGCATTTTACTAACCATGGCTTTTAAAAAGGAAAATTTCAAACTGAAAGTAATTAGACTTCATTTATGTTTTTATAATGACAAATTAAAACATTTCATTTCTCGTAATTCACATTCTAAAAAAAAAGAACTTTTTGAACATGCCGTATTTCAAAATATAACTTAAACCTTTCCTCGTGTATGGCCGGCTTTCGATTATAATTTGAATGGCCCATCATTTTCCGATTAAGGTTACCGGAGCCCCTCATTGGTCCGCAACGGAAATCAATCTTAATCAGAAGTTTGCTAATTAGTTGATTCTTAAACTGGAAAATTGGTTGCATAAAATGTAAATCAGTTGGAAAAACTTGGTGCAACGTAGAAAGTTCTATCAATGATTATAAACTGCTGTATTTGATGCCAGTTAACAGTAACTGCAAGTTCTCGCGCACAAGTTTTTGCCGCAGTAACTGGGAATCGCTGGTTAAAACTTGTCTTAATTGCTGATTAAAATTAATGAGCATCGACGAACGTGTAGCCAAGCCAAACGTACGAATCTTTTCGCGAAAAAAAAAAAATGACCCATTTTCGTTGGAAAACTTTTTCCCTGATGCCAAATTTCCACAGCAAACTTAAATTAGGGAAAAAAATGACGAAGCATCTTTTACAAAGAAAAAACTTGTTAATTCTTAAAAATCAATTTTCCTAGAACGCGGGCGCCATGTGCAGCCATGGAGAAGAGCGGGTGAGCCCGTGGGGTCAGCATGCGATGGGAGCAAAATGTGCTCAACGTGGTCAGGACTCACCGGTTAAGGACAGACGTCTCCAAGTTGTTTTCTTGCGATTCTTCTTTCCCATATGCAAAACGAGTTAATCCTCGGTTAAGACGAACTTTTAACTATTCGTAAAAGTTTGGGAAAAAATGTTTTTTCTCCAAGAAACGGATGGCTGAAAATCCACCAGTAGATGGCTGTACCCCCGGCCAGAGCCAAGCACGTGCACCACAGTGAGAGTAGCACCGGTGCCAACTAGCTCTTCTTTTGCCCGCCCTCTCCCTCCTCCCTCCTGGCTCGGCTCAAAAGTCACATGCGCCCAGACATCCCAATTTTACTTATTTTTGACTTGTGGCATTCAAATATCCATCTTTCTGCCTCCTCCCCATCCGCGTATATTGACGATGCCCTGCCAGTGACGTCACGCTAGCTCTGCGCAATGCGTACGTTTTTGATTGAACTTTTTATCACCCAGTTTGAAAACGAATGGAGACGAGCGGGGAGGAACACACGAATTATCATTTTTTTTTTATCAAAACCGAGCTTTGATGGGAAATCGAGGACTGTGGACATGTGCTTCGTCCCCTCCCGAACCTCTTGATGCGCCCTCCTCCTAATGACACGAAGAGGGTCCACCAGTGCATTGGTCCATAGATTGGTCGAAGAAGTTTTAGGCATGAAATCATATATATCAAGTAAAAAAAATTGTTCCTAGATATAACGAGGGTAAGTCATTAGGAGTTGTGAATTTTTAGATTTGAATTCCCCTCGCATTATTTGAAATGAATAAAAAAAAATTCACTTTTTATCTGTTGCACGCATGGAGTTGCACGCTTTTTGGAAATTCTAACGATGTTATTAATGAATTTAAAATTTATGCGTGGGAAATGCATGAATATGAAATTTCCAATTTCTAATTGATTATCTTCGTTATCTGTAAACGCAATGTTTAATTTAAAATTTTTAAAACTACATTGTATGCCTGAAACTGGCTTCGCCATAATTTCCGCGCAGAGAATGACTCTCACGTACGAAACCCAACTTTCAATACAGATAGCAGTAAAATTCGTAAAAATCAGTAATAAAGTTTACTTTTGTTTATTGTTCTGTCATTTGTCATCATTCTCAAATCTCTCCCAAAAACTGTCTGACATTATTTGCGTACAAGCGTTGACATGATGACTTGATGAGAGGGAACATGGGGTTTGAAATTCTTATCGCGTTTCTTTTGTGAAAAACTTTTTTGATAATTTAAAGGGTCGTTAGTCTTGATACATCCTACATCCTCCTAGCATACATATCAGTCCATTTAAATTTAATTAATCTTATTCGGGTTCCAGACTCTGGCAAATGGGGATAGCAATTAAGTTCGATAAATTGGCAATTTCAAAAGTACGTATTTCAAAAACGTCCCATTTACCCGAATTTACCACCCCCATCCTCCGAGCTGTGTAAGACCCAAACATGGCCAGTTGTTGACATCAGAAAGACTGCATGCAAGTTTACAGTTACTTCTGAAATATTTGAAAACTGTGTCAATTTCTAAAAAAAATCAATAATTTCAAGACATAAATATAATCTTGGTTTCATTTTTTTATCGCACGAGACGCTTATCAACATGTTTCAGGAAATACGTGCGCGAAAACAGGAAGTCCAGTAAAAAACGAAAGAATAGCAGCAACGACATATGACTCGCAGGTCATGCATAAATAAAAATCACAGCTGCTGTTTTCATTTCATTTTTATTATATTTTTGATATACATTCATATAATAGGCAGTAGTATCAAACTCGCAACTTTGATTAGGTTTCATGGCGTAAAGTAAAAAAAAAAAACAGAACAAGAAAGTGCGATACCATAACTCTTTTCGTCGCGCATTGCACGCTCTTATTTAAACTAGAATAAGGCCCTGGTTACAACAACAGGAGCAACATTTGAGGCACGGTTGGCAAATTTCTCATGGCTTTATAGCATGATGGCCACCTCGGACATCCTATCTTGCAGCTCGCCAACCACGGACACCAGGAAACGAGCGCACGGCGAACACCCGCAAAAATAATAAGTGCAAGATTCAAAAATTGGAAGCTACGAAGCGTAGCTGAAATGCTAAAATAAGCTATGGGCGAGTACAAAAATAACTACTATTACTGAGATCATCGAGGTAACATGAGGGGGTGGCAGTGTGACTCCGTGCCGTTAAAGCTGCCACTGCCTTGGTGCGCAAGCTCTAGTTCCCAGTTTGCTACCTATGGTGGCAAAACATTTCCGTTCAAGCTTCGAGTTTATCACGGTGCCTGGCCGCAAACGTTTCCACGACTGGGAGATTTCCAAGGAATTTTGGACGTGAACAAGCGAGACGAAGGCGAGCCAACCTCTTTCGTAAACACAGACAGGGATCGTCTGAAAAGCGTTCTCTATAAACAAATCTTCACGTTGACTTTATTCATAAAATAATTTTTTTCCAGAATTATGTTCACACGATTTTACATTATTTTTTTTAAAAAAAAATGTTATTTAACAGCTGTTATCCTATTTTTTGCTATTTATAATAAAACAATGTGAGAATAGTCAGCTAATGACTTTAGGTAACAAGAATTTCTTCTGCCACATGAATTAAATCGCCCTTCAAATACCTGAACGCAACGGTTAATGTGATTTCTAAAAAAAAATCTTGTTTGAACTTTAATACATCTAGCTTCAGATGAAAATTGCTGGAGATTGAAATTTAGTTTTCTTGGGCATGTCGGGGAAGGATCACTTGGCCTCCATGATTGCTTACTTCCATTTCCATTGAAAAACAGTACGAGTACTCCGAATAATCTTGAATAATCATTGCAATAGTGCACAGTTTTCAAAAAAAAAATTCTCAAATATATTGAATTATGCAATGCAAGATGATTCCAGTAGTTTTTGGCACATCAGACTGCTGGAGCTGCTCTCAGTAGCTCTCGCTCCCTCACGCTACCGCATAAAAGAGATCAAATCGTGAATTATAATTCAAGCAGAGAAACTTATGTAATCTGCAGGAAAACCTTCCATTATCATATCACAGATTACTGTTAGGATTTTTGTGTTGGACAGAGTCCCCCATTGCCATTTTATATTATTTGGCCTATGGGGCTGTGGACTAATATCGATTAGAGCTCTGCCTCACACACAAACACAAAGATTAACAATGACGAAGGCACTTTGTTGGTGAAATGCGGGCCCTGGGATTAAAATTGGGCCTTACCCAGTAACTCATAAGTAACCAGACAGTGCCAGCACGACACTCTAAACAACCCCAAATCAGCATAGCTACCTGGCTAGTCTTATTGTATACATATATACATCATTTTTTTAATGTATAAACATTCATAATATTAATATCTAAATTAAACATCATTCACACACTGCATTAATAAATTTTAATTGTTATGCACTCATGTAATGAAGTTGTGCAATACAGTGTTGAAGACTATGTTAAATGCCTTTTATTAAAACAACAATTTAATTAAATGCCCATGATATACTTTCTCCATAGACGATGTAACGAGTTTTAATCATCAATCTCTGGCAATGTCGAGTCACTTATGAGACACTGGGTGCAAGTTATGGCACCACATTCAAAATGAATAACAATGTGGAGATTCGTAGATAACAATTTCACACATACATAACATTTTAGTACAAAAAGTTTTAAAAAATGACGCAATCTTAGAATTACATGGTCTGAGATGATTTTATCAGAGCCTGCTCTATCTTTCCACCAACTTATTGGGTCAATCCACACATGTGTTCAAGTTTTGGCTATGCCATATAAACTTAAAACTAGAAATTCAGGTTACATCGCAAAGTTTGGTTTTTGGATAATGTACCAAATTTATTTATGGACTATTTTGGACCACCAAAACCATTCCATTCTGCCCAATGGAATAACTAATTTTGATAAAATCTAGGTGTATATATAAATGGTTGCTTAGCTATAATCAATTGGCCTTGCAATGAGTTTGAAATGAAATAAGCCGGTGATACAAATCATGTTCTTATTTTGAAAATCTCACATCTGATATGCTCCAATGTTAAAGTAAGCTGCCAGGATTTTGTGTTAAATTAATTTCCAATAAGTTGGACCCAATTGTTCTATAACGTTATAAACGTCACAAGCATCTTGCAGGACCATTGAAGGTCTTACCAATCAGCAGGATGTAAATGAATCTAAATGGTCAAAAGATCGTCTAATAACATCACGTGTCAATATAAAATCATCTCGATGATTAATGAATATATGGAAGTATTGGATGATAACTTCTAAAAATAGCGAGGAAGGTCCCAGAAAAAAATGGGTATCATTTGTATAGAAATAAGACTTCAAGAAAATAGCGAATACGTAAATGGCCCTGGGCAAGGAAATCTCATCTCGACTTTGAAAGCCTAGGAGCTAGTCGACAAAGATCTGCGACGTTTCCAACAATCTGGATATAGTTTTTTCTGCTCTTCAGCCAGGACCCGAGCTTGTTGGGCGTATGTGTTGCGCTCCTCGACAGCCATTCGCTTCCAAGTATCCCCCAGCAGCACACTAATGGCCCTGAAATCGGCAAGCACAATTTGTTAACTTGGCGTTTCTGCGGCCTTGTTACAAACAAAGATGTTGCAGTAGTTACCTATTATCTTTCCCAGGGTGCATCTGTGTGTATTCTACCCGGTGCTGCTTGGCAAATAGCATGAAGCCATTCATGGGACGTTTGGGCTTGCTGACAACTTCTGCGGGACACTTTTTCGTGGGTGAAGCAGGTGGTGACATAGTCACCGTTGGAGTAAAGGCTTGTCCCTGCTTATGCTAAGAGAAAATATTTTTGTAAAGTAAGTTAGTTCTTGGTTGGGTTGTGCAATGAAAGCCAAAATCAAACTATTTCAGGCAGATCCCATCATATACTAAATAGGCAACGAGATTTACCTTTGCCATGTTGCTGAGCGCTAACACTGCAGAGGTGTCTTCTGGCGTGAAATCAAAACTGTGAATAAACATTGCACAAAATGGGCTCGTTTATAATTCTTCACATTGGAGTGATATTATTCAATTCACACCTTTATGCAAATGCAAATTATAGCAGCTCACCTTCTTATGCTTTCAAAAATATCTGATGAAAATGATGCTGCCATATGAGACGGTGGCAGGCAGATGTCATCCACTTGCAAGGGCCGACAAGGGATACCATAACGTGCCACGGTTATTTCGGGGCGGGGCGATGACCAGCCTAATGATATGCAGGTCAGCGTGTTAGTAGGATTCAAAATTGCTCAAAAGTTTTGGAGAGAATATACGGCATACCTCTGTCCTTGACATAAAAAGGGTGATCTGACGGACATTCCACTTCAATGCCCTGTTGTGCAAAAGAGGTTTTTGAACCATTGCTGCAGTCATCCACTGGCCTGAAATGCAGTCGAAGTATGGTTGGAATGGTGCTATTTGGCAGCATGTATGACTCGACTAGACGTAAGCCATTTGGAGCATATCTGAATGGAAGATCACAACATTTTTCAAGCAGATCACTCCACATAATACTTTTAAAACGTAACATTGAACCCGTTGTTAACATTAACTGATCATGATGTGGCTATACTTACGGCGGAGTACCAGATCCCTGTTCAGCCCTTCGCATCAGCGTTTCCTGAAGGCCCAATTTTTCTGCCAGGCGCCAGGAGGCAGAATTGGATTCTGGGTCATTGCCAAACCGAATGCGGGTTCCTTTGAGGAAGCAATGCCAGATGGGCACTGGCCACTGATGTGTCCACGTTTCACTACCACTACTACAGGCCCTTCTTCGCCCACCTTTGTGGCAATTCACACTAAGGTTTCCTATTCCGAAGCTATCTGCGGAGGTCAGTGGTGACATTGGGTAAGGAGACGTAGAAGATACATTTGGCTCAATGTCTTCGGTGCTGAAATTATAAGAAAACGGAAAAGGAGATTGGAAGAGTTCTGCAATAAGCCATTGATGGCGTCTTGCGATGTTGAAACTTTCGAGTCTCACCTGCTATGAAGAGGAGAAGAAGAAGCCTGGGAAGTAGGTGGACTAAGAATTCCAGGAGGTGGGGTGAGGGGGTGTCTCGCATACGAGTGGAGCACTTCCATGCTGGAACAACTGTATGCCCTTTTGCGAATGGGGAGGTTCTTTTGCATAAGCGGGCTGCGCGGACTAGTAGCAATGATGGCAAACTCTGTGAGAAGGCTGTTGACTTCCTGATGGAGGACTAGCGGCGGTGGAATGGGCTTTGAGCGGCGCTGCTGTTGTGGCGGGGGCTTGCACATTAGTGGAAGACATGATGGCGAGAGCGACTGCAGGGTGGTCAATTCGCCCGAGCTGGGCTTGAAATCCTCTTGGGGCATGTCCAACATAATTGGCTCTCGGAGACACGGGTCCATTTTCATGACATCTAAAACATTAATTTAAAAAATTGGAACACTGCCAATTCCTTCCTCACTTCACACAATTGCTAAGGTCTATATTGTAATTTTTTGGTACATCCTCCTATTGCTGACTTTTGGAATTGGACATTCACACGTATAACTGCCCTGATTTTTTTGGGTTAACACAAGGAAATCATGCTGTTTTTTTTTATAAAATAACATGTCTGATATTGCCAACTGTTACTTTTTTGTCAACACGTGTCACATGTAGCCTTTGTAAAGATAAAAATGTCCCGTTCAATTTAAAAACAAAGACGATACCCTCGTAGATAGTGTGAATTTATTTTTACCAAATATAGAAACAATTTTGTCGTTTTATAGATAAGAACAATATAGGTATAATAAAACGCGAGATTTCATGTGCTATTTTTGGGCATTTCTCGTAATTGTTTTGTAAAAAAAAAAAAAAATGAGAAAGCACAGGAGATATTTTACTTTTATCGGAAAAGCAACATAAACGTTTTTATGTTGGGATAAAAGTTATCCACAAGGATATAGCACTAATGCATAATTAAACATGCGATTTCGGCTTGCATCTATTTAAAGCAAAGAGAATAAAAAGAAAAAATCTTAAATATCTCCAATTTATAACAGGCGTAAAATAATTGCACGCTTCGGTCAAAATTTGTTTCAATAAATTAATAAAGATTGGCTTATTGCTATTTTAAGACTGCCCTACATACATCCGCATGTTAATTCATGTTTACAGCTTTTGTGTTATACACAGTATAGCAGTTGTAAACGTAAATATTTACGTAAGTGGCTGAAGGACAGTTGAAGCGAATTGGAAAATAATGTGCAACCACAGAGATGAGTGTAGTTTGGGATTTGAAACTTTTTCAAGTTAATTTCTCACGTTTTCCTTTTTTGAAACAGTAATTTGAAAAACTGGACGGTCCTGATTATGTGTCACCTTAATATTACTTAATATAATATTCTATTTTCTCCTGATTATGTTGCGTTTTTAATATTTGGATAGACGCGCTATAGTTTTCCCCACTTTTGCTACCTTTCAGACCACAATTAAGCTGGCATGTACAGTAACCAGTCGAGTTCAACTTCAGATTGTCAGTGAATAGCCTTTCTGCCTATGGCATATCCTTCAGTCCGAGAGGAGCCCATCAGCTAGCCATTGCACCTGTCAGACACGTAACAATGGATGCAAACAGGTTTGTCGTATTCCAAACGAGTGGCCCCCATCTAACCATATTTTTTTTTTACCCACTCTTTTCCTCGTTTTTTTGTGGTTTAGTCCCTCCTCTGCTTTTTCTACCTCTCTCTTTCTTCCGTTGACACCAACCCTCCCTGCGCGAGATGGCCATGGTGGTCAGCGGGGGTTGCACCTGTTTGTGTCATGCATCACCCCCAAACACAAATCCAGAAAGAATTATGGTTGAAAATCAGGCTTACGACTGCTGTTTCCAAAGCTGCCGGCAAAATCGAAGGTGGAAGTGACGTCAGAGTCGAATTCGTCCAACGCTGTTGGTGGCGACTGAAACGATAGGCGAAGCCAGAAATCAAGTCTGGGCCAGTTGCGCGTTGGCACTATGCCTGGGATAAGTAGCCATGGAGATATTCAATTTACCTTAGTTTCCCTATCAGAAGGTGCAAATACAAGCAGATTTTGACGTATGACAATAAAGGGATGCTACCTAATTTAGTTCTTTATTTACTCGGCCCGGGGCTTCAAGGTCACCTAATACAGATTAAACATTTCCTTGGGTCTTAGAAACCTGGTGGGGGATATTAATGATCCTGAGCACGAGGTACACGTAATAATCGAGGAGAAAAAATTAGTTTGATCCAGAAGTGAAGAGCATTCGCCGAGGATCAGTTTTTTTTAATGGCTGAAGCAGATGCTCCATCTGATATGATTGACAGACGACCCAGAAAATATTGATTTTTTGGGTAGAAATATGCAGAAAGATGACAGGTTGCTCACTGATTTTATTATGATGCAATGTGCTGAAGAACATCGCATAAATTAGAAACAAAAATGACGAGAGATTATTGTTGAAAATTTGAAAAATAACCACAACTAGAAAAGTATCGCAGTTTTTGAGATCAAGTATTGAAGAACAGCTCCGAATTCCTCCAAGAAACTAATTTAGGATTTTCGGGCCAAAAAAAATCGGATTTTGTGACAGGCTTTGGATTGACGCGGGAGCTAACTTTATCAGAATGAATTGATCCCATCTGTTGCACATTATAAAAGTGAAAACCAGTAAATGCACCGGTGGTATTTTTGGTGGTAGTTAAATTAAAAGCTGGAGGAGAAATTATTGAATTCGGTACAAAAGTTTGCGCACGCATCAAGAGAAATTATTCAGCAGACTGGAGCATTATGCAAGTCGACGTTTACAGGTGTCAAACCTTTGTGAATTTGAATGACATTTGAGTACAAATAGAATGGAAAACATGTTTTCAAGAGCCAGTGCGACTCACCTTTAGCTAGATCCCATTATTCATACCCTTATAATGTCTGGTTCTGGCAAATTACGTGCGCCAGAATCCGCGCTCATGTTTATTCATCAACGCCAATAAACTTAACGCCAGCAATTAGTCGCGAACAACTGGCACACGAGGTATTCCGACCTTGTGTTTTGAGTCAACTTTTGACTCGCCGGCTGACAAACTTTGCAACGAAAGTCATTGGAATAACAAAATGCGATCCTACCTTCTCAAGTTCTCAACATAATCAAACAGGTGCACAGATGCAATTTCCTCCTAAATGCGCTTTAACATTTTCTTTTTTTCTCTATTAAATTTCCTGATTTTTGCAAATCTTGGCCGATATTATATTTCTTCCAACCAGAAGAAGTTTGGATGTTTAAAAGATAAGAGCTTGCTTTCACAGCTGAATTCGGTGGACAGTATTGCTCAGCGTTGCATGCTCTCGTCCGTTCAAGTCAAGACGCTGTTTGAGAGGGTCTTCAAAAGTTCGTTTTACCCCTCGGTGTGACCTCATTCGTGGGCCCCAATAACCCCTCGGGGCAGTGGGTCCTATTTTACTCTTGTGGGTGATAAACGCACTGAAGAAAGTCTCGATTCAACCCACCCCTACTCTTTTAAGATCTCCTCGAGCGCTTTTCAGCTCTCTGGGCGCTGGGTGTTTAAAGAGCTAGCGCTCAATGAGCGTAGGCGTTCAGCTCCTTGGTCACGGGCTCGTTGTTGACAAGAAATAGCAAAACATTGGCCAAAAACTCGCGTTGGCTAGGCAGGTCAGCTGACAGAAAGTCACCAGAAGTGTACCAGAGTTTCTAAGGCATACGTGGCTTTGAGCTTGGGACGGAAACGCGCTTCTGGAAGATTTTCAGAGCTGCGTTGTCATCTGCCAGTTTGTTGACAAATTTGCACTCTACTGTACGTACGATCAAAAAGTTTTTCGACAGCAAATTACCAATGAACGAAGTGCGTCACGCGCCCAAAATGAAATTCCCGCGATAGCGCGAGTCCAGCGCTACCACTTTTTCCCTTTTTAATTTCGCTGCATCGCCCTTTCGCATGCTTAAAAATGAAGAAAACACTCACCCCAACTGCTTTCGTGCGAAATGAAGTGGTAGCCATTTTGATGCGCACAATCGAGGTCCCGCCTCCGCCATTCAACCTGCTCTTGGCTGCACGTCAATCAAGCGCTGCCTCGCTAAGCTGATTGGCTCGGAGCGGCTGCTCAAAATGCAGCAGTAAATAAAAGATCAGGATCATTGCGCTGAAGCGGATTCACATCCAACTTGATGAAAAAAAATGAATTTGGCATAATTTTTTTTTTCCTTTTTTTGTTAACTGAACTTGAATTATCCATTCTTCTTTTACAGGTTGGATGTGTTGTAAAAAGAACCATAGTCACAGTTATTTATGGACGTTCCTAGCTTACTGAAAGCACACTGAAAGGCGCTTCTACCTTTGTCCTGATGTGAGCTTTCACACGCGTTTATTTTGAACTTGTTCGTGAGTAGTTGTCTAGTTGTGAATCTTTTTATTCGTTTCTTGTAATAATTTGAACCTCTTTCGCTGGTCGCTTCATCCTTGTAGACCGGGAATATGGAGGAGACGAGAGAAGAGGACGTTAAGCTGGTCACCGATTCCAGGGTACTACAAGAAGTCATTGAAATCCTGCAGATTGATATATTGAAGCTCGAGTCATTGTATCGGGATGAAAAGATGCAACTTAGAAACAAACGCCGAGTACGTAGACGGTTAAGAGAATGGCATTTTAATGAAAGCACGTTTATTTATTAATTTTCCGTTATAAGTCGTATGCGACCTTCGAAGACTTCATATGCATGTCATGATGTCCACTAGCTCCCTCCATTGGAAGTGATGCAATGAAGTTTACAGGTGAAGGTTTCCCATTGTGGTTCGCTGTTGCTTTCACCAACCCTCCCCAGGCTCTCCATTCACCCGGGTTGGGTAAATATAGTGTCAAACCGCTACTGTCAGCAGACTGTCAGTGGCATAAATGAACCTGACCGACACTTGCTGCATCAGGAGTTAGCAGGCCTCCACCTATTTCATTCCATTCGGCAAAATCAAGAAAAAAATTCTTATTTTCAAAGTTATCTACAGTTTATAAAAGAAAGGGGAATTTCAGTTGGAATCCCACTCTGAAATTCGGTAGGTAATACGCTCTTTATAATAAAGAAACTATTCGAAAAATGTTTTAATGGAGCAGAGCTTTAAACCATTAAGAAATGTGCTTCGGGTTGCCCACGCCTGGGTTACACCATTCACGTGGATCGAGTCTGCAGGTTTCCATAATTTTTCATTATTGTGATGCAAAGTTAGCCTATACTAGCATAGTAGCTTCTTTCTTAAATGTAAATGCTTGCCTTATCCTAGATCTTTTGCATAAACTTTTGGTGATCAGTAAAGTTTTTTCGTCATATGAACTTGTCAATTTTGTCAAACTAATGGTGTGCCATTTTTATTTTAGAAAGAATTAATTGCAAAACAAAGAAAGGTCCTGGAACAGAGGGAAAGGCCTACTGACCAACCTAATGCTGATGACACTGCGCTAAGTAGGCTTATAACACTGAAAAGTAGACTGTTAGCGGAGTCGAAGATGTTACGATCAATGAAGCCCAGTAGTAAGCATAGACCTTATTCACCTTACTTTCAAGTTGGATTTGCAATGGCGTGTAACACTGTAGTGGCGAGAAAATGCTAGCCTCATCAATAAATTGAGCGTCTGATTCCATCTGTTATGGAATATTATCAGGTTAACGATATGTGCCATTGGCCAGACTAGCTTTTGCATGCCAGTGTAAATCCATCTTTACTTAAGTTTGCTAAAAAGGTAAATATTGTTTGTAGTTTGATTTGGAAACACGAAGGTGATGTTACATTGATATACTGCCTTCATCTTTCCGATAGCCACCAAAAATACCACCATTGTGAATTTAAATCTCGAAACAGAATTAAAGGAGACTTCAGAGAACTTGAAGACTTTAATAGAAGTTGCTGAGGAACAAAGAGCAGAAATGAAGTCAACTTTGGAACGGCAAGCCATTGTAGCCCTTCTCCCCATGTTGACTAGTAAACATCACAATATTTACGTAATTTTAATTGTGATGTTTTGAAAACATTTTAGTTTGGATGCATCAATTGATAGAGATGGGAAGTTAGCAGAAGCCTTGAATGTAAAATTAGAGGAGAAAATGCAGAAGTTAGAAACAGATCCTAGTGAAAGGTACAGTCAAACTCTTGCAAATAAATTTTAGCCAAAATTCTATTAAGCGAAACTTAGATAAATAGCATTTTCAGGCATGTTATATAATTTACATCCCCTAAAAATGGCTTTCTGGAGTCAGATCGAAAATTAGAATTTTAAACATCAATTCTCTACTTTGTATCGTAGAAACAAAAACAAAATACGAGTGATAAAGGCCAATATACGTAAAGTTAAGAGAAGTACAACAGAAACATGGGACACATTGGTTAGTAAAAAATAAATCAATAAATAATGTTTAACCCGCTGCTCATTTGTTCAAATTAATTGAGTTGTTTTGAGTAATGTAATTTACCTAAAACGTTAAATTATTAATGCATAAAACCAAAATGAAGCTGTTTTTAACGTCACGATTACAGCGTAATGTCAAAGATAAATTGACAAATTAATATTGGTTTGATTGTTCTTCTATTCTTTGCTGTTGTTAAGGCTGAATTTCTACACGTTTATTTTCCATCTGTCCCGAAAACTAGGAATGAACGGCTCTCCATGGTAAATGAACGAGAATTTACATAATTGGCGGTGGATTTAAGTCTAATGGGTTATACATATGTTAATAATATTTCATTTCAGCAAAATGATTCAGAGAGTGATGAAAATGGGCGCTCACGTCAATATGTTCAACTGTCGGACATGATTCAAGTAAGCTTCAATTTTTTCAAGTTTTATCAGCCATATTTCTATAGTGTGTTTTTTGTACAATTTGCTATGGATTAATTAAGATTGGCTTTGCATTTGGGAATCCTTAATGTTTTTTTATTTTTTTTATTTTTCACACACTTTTACTTAAAAATGTAACGAGATGCACGAGAAAAAAGAGGTTATTGCTGTCATTTTTCTTAAAGAAGATGATTATTAATTTGAATTAAAAAGATATCCTGGGTGATCCTGATTATATTCATAGAATTTATAAACTGAGAATTTTCTTTAGAAAACTGTTAAAATACTTATAAGCCGGGAGCACAGGCTCTTTAACTTTTAAAATTGGAAAGTTGAAGAATCCGTGGGAATAATGTATGATTTTAGTAATTGACGAGCGTTTTAGGTTGTTTCTTTTGTTAGGTTCTTAGGTTCTTAGGTTGTTTTTTCACATCAATTGATTTAAAACGATTAAATCATGAGTGTTAAATTGGTTGCAATTTATTCAGTTTTAGCACGGATGTTTACTGTTTCTAATTTTATCTTATGGCAGCAACTTATGAACGCTCACATGAGTAAGACTGACAACTCCTACTTGAAGATGTCCAAGACCTGGTATCCTGAGTATGTAAAGATGCTTCTGGGACGTGGGATTTGCGTACGGCATCCGCAGCGACCGAATCACATCAGATTGGAGACTTATTTGTGAATAAATTGAGGGTAAGTCGTATTTCTTCAACCGATGCCTTTTTATTGTCACGTTTCTGCATAGTGATTCTTTTTTACACACTGTATTGGAATAACTTTTTTCCATTATTAAAAATGTTACTCCTGAAATATTTCTTCCTTTAAGTAACTTCCTGATTTTAAAGGGCAAATTCCATTTGCATCTTATGCAAACGTCTGTAAAGCGATTTCAAGAAATGGTTTAGTTTTGCATTTCTGCATATATAAGAGCATTATTCACGTTCTCTCTATTGCACGTTTTTATGTTTCCTTCTCCATTATCATTTATTATTGCACATTTCCTGAAATTGGTAGCTGGCCATTACGATTTCTTTTTTTGGTAGAGGATGAGACTAGACGGGGATAATGTAATGGTGGTCAGAGAGATGGGAGGCTTTTCCATTAACGTCCAATTTCTCTAATTCCGGTCAACTTAATCATAGATTAAACTAAAACTGCAATTGGAGATCAACTAAACGTTTTTTTAAATTTAGCGAATCGCTCAGCGTTAGTTAACTGCAATATTATCCTCAAGCAAAGAAGTAATTAAATTCATCTTTTTGGGTGCGTTCACGTTGAACTTGTTTGCAAGCGACTGGAAACAAGTTCAACGTGAATTAACGTGCCCTTTAACGTTACAATTTAGCCATAATCGGAAGATTTGTTGCTAATTGGCTTAATGGGTGTCATAGTGATGCAATGGAATATCAGATTCGCCTTTATGCACTGTCATTAAAAAACGATAAAAATCAAAATCCATAAATTTACGTACATTTTTAATGAATGCTGTAGTAAATAGGCTCACATGAAGTTTACATTTCGGGTGTAGAACCAACTTCAACCAAGGGAAAACTGAAGCGTGGATTTTTCCGAAAACTTCACGCATATTCATTATTATTATTATTATTTTTTTTTTTTGGTATAATTTTAGAAAGTTAAACTAAACGTTTCTGAAATTTTGTTGACGATTAGCAGAAACTACTCATAAATTTTTATCACGACTCAGGATATAAAAATGTTTTTTTTTTATTCCAGGCCAGTGATGAATACCATGAATTTAACTGAAAATAAATTATTTAAATTGGGGTACTCAGGCAGAATCTTTTCGAATCGTACTTTGGCAGTCATGAAGTCACACGCGCAAAAAAAAAGCTTACCGCTGGGTAGCTGGGATCCACAAATAACATTTTTTTTGATGGTGATGTGCCTTTTCAAAGGGTAGGAGCAGAGTGAACCGATTTCAGATCAGCTTTCTGCCTCCGATTACTAGCGCATGCGCATTCGCAAAAAT
>JAQGAO010000870.1:0-28709 GCA_034697705.1 Ommatoiulus sabulosus | reverse complement strand
GAATGTGGAGCATGCACTCTACATGGTCCACATTCCAACAATTAGCAAAGATTTGTAATAATTACCTAAAGATATTCCCATAATTACCTAAGATATTTCACTAATTACCTTAACTATTCCAATGATTTCCTAAGATTGGTCAAGGCGACCTTGGAAGGTCGCCAGGGTCGACCTATTGACCCGCTAATCCTCACACCTTTCTAAAACTTGCAATGATTGCATCGCTCATCAGCAAGTCTGCGATTTAAAGAACGCGCACTCTTAAAATAATTCGAAAACTTTTCATGAAAATGCGCCATGGAGTCGTGCAAGGATTGCACATCAGCCAATGAGCGAATGTGTAAGTTTTTGAGTACATGTACCTGCATTTTTGGGTATCTAAAGCTTCGACAGTTTTGTTTTGGGACTGTTTTCAACTTTCTATTGAATTCGCAACCAGCAATTCATTAAAATGGTTGCTTCAGGGCCCTGGCCCCTCCGAAATTAGGGGAATGAATATACATGTATAGTGTCCAATAGGCATGGCAGCTTTGCACGACTGACTTTTGCATAATAACGCAGAAACCGATTTATGTTTGCAATGGTCCATTAAGACAGGTTCATTTATTAATTACTCATAGATACACCTTAAAATTATTATGCCAATAGGAATCAATAGACTAGGGCTCAGATAAATGGCACCACACCTCAAAGACATTAATACGCCCTTATGCAGCTTGTCAGTCTGGCCACCGGTATACAGTACTTTTGGTAAAAGTTATACATTCTAGCTGTCGATTCACCAAGAAATGGCAACTTTGGTTTTTAATAGCAGCCGATAAACTATTATCAACGTGGTCAAATAAAGGGCTGGTAACCAGAGTTACCAGACAGCCGGTGACCCTGGTCTGTCTTAGCCAATGTACCCTGAACGCGCCGTATCATAAGCGTGATAGGCCTAGTAGACTCGCAGCGTCCACTGTTTTTTCGCATTATACGACTGCACAAGATCAAAGTTTTTACCATAAAAACTGTTATTCTTTTTACTTACGAGATTCAAGTTGATTCCACCGGCTGCAGTTGAATTTGACGCTCAACAGCGCCATGTGCTCGTTTAAAGCCCGCTTACGCACTGGCAGTTGCACCATTTAGATAACAGATGGCAATAGCGTGCTCACTTGCTCAACACTAATCTGCGAAAGCCAAAGCGTGGCGGCGGCAATTTTGAATTTGTGATTATCAAGGTTATAGTTTGGTCAGTTGTAAGTTTCTGTTAATTTTAATTTCCGTATAAATCCTCGCGCATTGAATGGGTAAATAACAATAGCATCGACGCTAGAAACATCAGTTATGAGAATGCAAAAGTATCACAACAAAAGCAAAAATGTTAACGACATTTAATATAGCCTACAGTGAATGCATGTTGGTTGGTTCATGATACACGAACAAAACAATCGAATATACATGTATGTTTAGATTTCTTTCTATCCATTTTGAATTTCAGGGTATAGATATAGTCTGGCACACATGCAACGCCGCGGCTATGAAGAAATAAAAAATACGGAAATAATAAGGTGTGCGAGAATTGCTATATTAATAATCTTCAAAACTTAAGAACTTCTGGGCGAACTGGAAAATCATACCAATTCCAGGAGAAAAAATTAATGTTCAAATTTGTTCTTAAGTTCTCTAGTGCCTAGCTCCCCAGCGCCATCTAGGATGCTTTCTTAGCAGCTGCTAGGAGCGAACGAATTCCTGCTATAAAAATGCATCAAAATGAAATTTTGCAAGGGATTTATAGACATCTAAAACGTTATCCTTTTCTTCGTATTATTTAATGTACAGTTGATTAGTATACGAAATTGTTTAATGCGCACTACAATGTATTGCATATAGTCAAACTGGTATAGATTGGCAACTAAAATTTAACATTTGGCTTGCACCATATTTAATTCAACCGAATTCAAACGAATATAATGTTGTCTTGTTGGGACACTAAAATTGTCGCATGGATATTAGAACATCCTCTTACCAATGCTAATCAATGTTTTAATACTTCCATTTCCGGATCAGTAGGCCAGATCTTACAGGTTTTTTAGAGCACGTCTGTAATTAGAAGCTACGTGTAACACCCCACAGTGTATTTGCATTTAATAATGTCATATTATGGCAATTACACCTTTTCAATTACATCGTATAATGTCCTAATTTGATTTCAAAACGAGTGTAATACTAATTAAAGGTTTTTTAAACACAGCCGTTCCAAGCAGCAGGGTGTTGTTGATTAATCCTTATTTAATGCATTGTACTTCACTTTCATATAATTATAGAGGTTACAGCCCATCATATTTTGGAGGTCAGTAAACAGCTTTCACTCCCAAATGGCCACAGTTGTTTCCCATTCGCCCCCACAGAGTGCACCCACACCAGCGCGAGGCCTAACGCATTCGCCGATTTCTGTATAGCTACAGTAGGTGTGGGGGCGGGGGGAGGGGGACTAGGTCACTGTGGGGATTCTAGACCTTCGCGAATTATACGATGAATGTATCATTAAAAATGAGAAAAATATGCAAAATGTTCGCATCTTCGTCGATAAGGCAGCTGCCATAAAAGGCGATATTATGCATGCAACGTTCGTCATGCTTGCAACCAATTATTTGAGAAAAAAAATCGGCAATTTAATGTAGATATTTTTGTATGTCCATTAATGTGATTTCAATATCTCTTATCTGTAGATTGGCAATGGCGAGCGCCCCTCGTGGGCATGGCAATCATTTTAATTTATTTGGATGCATGTGGAGTTTGAGAAATTATTACTTAAATTTCCAATATCCAATTATTTAGCCCTGAGAAGTATACATTACAGCCTGTATTTGCAAAACATATATTAAATGCTCTCTAATTGATAGCTCACACGTGCCGTCATCCTTGAAGAGAAGATGGCATTTTCAAATTCAGGTAGGAGTACTCAGACAGAAGCTTTATGATTGACACTTTTAAGCAGTTGTGAAGTCATGTGCGCAATAAGAATACATTAATTGCAGGCTTAAAATCAGCACTAAACCTAGGTTAATAGTGTATACATGTAGGTTAATTAACAACGTATCATGATCTTGATAGTTTTTTAATTCTACAAGTAATTGAATAGTATGTTAACCATAAAATGATTCAACTATTGTATAGTTTTTAAAAAGTATTTTATATGTATAGAGTGGGTTGTAAAACATGCCGAAATTCCGATGCTATTACTTCGACATTGATGTTAATTCATGCACACAATGACCAATACAAAATTCACCACTCGAAAACGTATAAGTGATGTTATTGCTAAGTTTTTATTATCTACATGTACAGTGTATATCTAACGAAAAATACTGAGTTTTTCGAAGCTAAAGGATTTTCGAGTATACCTGTATACAGTTTATAGTGCATGAACAAGAAATGTTGCATGATCTCTACATTTTTCCAAATGGATTGACGTACATGTATATTTTGATGAATATTTCAGACATACCAGCAGCGTAAAATAAGCGTTTATTTTTTTTTAAATATTTTTTCAGGTTTATATTGAAAGAACTACTATTGAAATCAGAACACCGTATAACGCGAGTTACAAGCGCATGTACAGTGTACAAGTATACAGGTATAGTCAATATGGCGTCTTCTCGTGCTACAGACGTTTTAATAATGCAAAACATCACCAATTCACAATATGAATAAGGCAATAATGCCACAGGATTGTAGTTACAGAAGCAGTGTATTAAAATATATCTAAAGGTTAATCAAAAACCTATATTATGATGCGGGCATTTTTGTGTATCATAAAATGATTCAACTATTGTATTGTTTTAAAAAATTTACTTTGAAATTTGCGAGTTACACTATTATACATGTACATATACATGTGCATGAATGGAAACAATTGCACATAGCTCCAGTTCGAAGAAATGCATCTATCCCACGCACGATTGATCTCAAGCAAGCAGTTTCCGATAAACTAAGTGTACTTAAATCGGATTCTAGCTTCGACACTAATTGGAGAGCGATTGTTAATTGTTGACCTCTCCTCGTCATCACCAAATAACCATCGTCTCCAGGAACCTATTAATGTCCTCGCACAATGCCATTTTAATGAAAGGCACATTATCTGGTTAATCATACAACGATAATAAAATTGTTAATTTGTAAAGTTCATTTTGATTATTGTATACTGGCCTATACTATGAGGGTCGATAACTGGATAAAGATCCATGCTCTTGGGGGCTTGCATAATAATTTACTTAATGTACTGCATTTTCAACTGTTCAAACCTGAACAAGAATTGATTTGGAAAAAGATCGGAAAGCAGATAAAAACACATTACGATGATGTGGATGCGGTCAATAGATTTTTAACCGAATGTATACAGTGTGTCCGGGAAGTCGTAATTTTTAATTTTTTGAAATTGTGGACAGCTTAATTTTATATCGTCAAGAATTTCATGAGGGATAACAAGACAATAAACACCGCGACATTTTCGTGCACTGACGAGAGAGAAAAAAATGACATCCTATTGTCGTTATTACCCGTTTTATGGTACTGCACGTTTGTTTGGTTGACACCATTAATTCGGTTTCGGATAATCCTATAAGAGCCAGCCTGCCTTATTATGTTGTTTTCAAAATGTAAAAAAAAAAACGAACGAGCTAAGCGCCATATATGCATGCATTATAGCGGAAAGATAATTGAAAGAACGGAAAGAGAATTAAATAAAACAGAGCTAAATTTAAAGCCATAGTGTACGGTTGGCTAATGGAGCACGTTGCATGGCCATATATCGCGCCATCGCAACAATAAGCGGAAGTAGCGTTTGTGAGGAAGCAAATCACACGACACGAACATTATTATAATGCCAACTAAAACAAAACAATGAACCTTTAGATAATAATTTAATTGATTACCGCGATGGATAGCTTAGGGTCACTTCATCCGCGCTATGGGTAGCAAGAATTTAACGACGCTATACATAAATCGCAGTTGAACATCCCCCATTATACTTAGTGCAACGAGTATCAGGATTTATGAAATATCTTATCATTTCATAGTTCATGGGACAGAAATTAACCGAAGGGTCATTAAATGAGATGGCATCGCATAACAATTTCTTGCCGGTTGACCACCAGCAATGTTCAGTCATCCTAATTCACAAACATTGCTCAACGGTATCAAAACAAACTTGACCCTCAATATGCCACTGATCTTCAGTATAGTACATGCATACTCAGATACACCATATTTATCATAAAAGGAAATCATACTGAGTTGATGCCCTTTTGCAATATATGGGATTTATTGTAATTGGAGGCAAACTGATAATAACGTTCATCCCACATGCTTAGCATTGCATGATATAGAGATGCACGTGTATGTGTCGTCGTTAACAACTGGAAATGTTTATAGGAAAAAAGCCATATCCTAATAACTAACACTTCTTCTATTCTTTACCATATACAATACCATTTGGCAAGGGGGTGGGGATCATTAAGCAAATTAAGTCAGACTAAGAAGTCTGGACATGATGGACCTCAACATTACAATTAAATTATATTTCCTGTATTTGGAACCTTAACGAGGAGGATGGGATGGTAAAGGAAGACAGTCATGGCCGATTTAATATAGGAACTATCCCAGCATTCAATTCAATTAAATTCTTTACCTTGCTGTCAGTACATAGTATCATTTGGCAGGGAGGTATCATCATATACAAATTAAGTCAGACTAAGCAGTCTGGTCATGATGGACCCCAACATCACAATTTAGTTATACAGTATTTCCCGTATTTGGGACTTTAAGAGGAGGATGGGACAGGAACTATCTCGATCAGCATTCGCCTGGAGGAATTGTGGGAAACCATGAAAAACCACAATCGAGGATAGCCGAACCTGGAATCTAACCTGGGTCTACCGAATGCGAGGCAAGAATGCTAACTTCTAAGCTACCTTGCTCGGTTAATTGCTCTTTTAATTGCCAAAGACATTCGAAGACCCTTCACAAATATTATGAAAATATGGAATAGATTTTTGGATGGCACTGTGGAATCAAACAATGTGCTACTGAGAATGTACCGTATGCATATACATGTAGTTACGTAAGAGTCGTTATCAGGTAATTTTTCGGTTAATTATCTAGTACTTGCAAATACAGCACAATCAAAGGCACATGATATCGGTAAAATTCCATTATAGATCAGATTGTAAAAAAATACGCACACATTTTTAAATTTACGGGGTTAGACATGCATTCAATTCATTATTAGAAGATGCTCTGTGCTCGTGCTCTAATTTCATTAAACGTACAAACAACTAACGTACAAAGAATTCATTCATGAAGTGAAAAAATCACTCATGAAACTCCAGCAAGGTGTTTAGTTGATTCTCAACTCGCAAACACATGTACATACAATTATGTACACCATTCTTTAAAATTCAAATGAATGAGGAAAAAAAAAACTGAAAGTCACTTTCGCCAGTTTTCTGCACGCCTTTTTTGGATGTAGGTTAATTCCGCGATGCACTATTTTTTAAAAAAAACAAAATCTTCGCTTAATTGTATTGAACTGTGGGCAAGGTGACAAACTATAAATCTATTAAGCTGGGAGGAATTGAAAACGAGCAGTGGAGGAGTGAAAGGGTGGATCAACTATACACACGCAGTTATAATGTAACTGTTAATTGTGCCCATCTGAATGCGCGCTGTGTATGGTCGAAGGGCATGGTTCGATCGTGCCTTTATGACGCCTTCGCAAATAGGCCTACAAACTATGCGCGCGAGGAAGTTGAAACCATTTCTGAATGAGAAAAAAAAATGAATGCATGAAAATTGGATGCACCCATTTTAAGGTGGTTTCCCTAATTTTATATATTTCACTACCTTCTTTCTTCCTACATCATTTTAACCCTGATTTTAGGCCACCGGATGAATCATCGCTGCGATGCCGGCGGCGCTGAGCATTACTGGGACAAGAGGCGATATGAAGGACGACAACAACAACGCTGGAAAACATCTTTTCTTTTTCTTTGAGCATCAGAATTCTGGAAATTAGTGATTAAACAAACCTACGCATAACCACACTACTAAGAGCTCAGATTCCCTAGAAGCCTAGATAAAATTATGAATCAAAAAGGTTACCAATTCCGTCAATGATATACGATTTTCAATCGTGAAATCGACCTGAGTCGTCGTTGAAATCTTCACATTTTGAAATTATTCAAGATTATTTTAATCAAAAAAATAATGCATCATTGGAAAAACAAAAATATTTCCGGATAAGCAATTCTAGAAATTGGTGCGAAAACGAGCGCTTTCGTATAAACGTCCTCGAAAGATGCATAAGTGACATAACGACCCATGGATGTTCGTTATACCATCTCATTTTCCCAATTAAAATGAATTTCAAACAATGTATAATACAGTATGTATTTTATTGTTTGAGCAGATTTTGTGAAATCGTTTTTGAAATGAACATATATGCATTAAAATACATTTACATATTCTCATGAGTTTTAATATACAGTACGAGATATGCTGCATTCCGTAATGCAGTTTTTATTGCATCTAGTTCGAAAATGCAATTATGCATCCAGGTTTTTGATACATTCTGAGATCCCTTTCAAAACACTTGCATGTATATAAAAATGCATTTGTATACATAAAGATTTTTAATCAAAAAGATTTGATTGTATTTTTAAATACTGAATATTGATATGTATAAAATTTTACAGTTTGACATGTTTTAATACATTACGCAACTTAAAAATATAATTAGCAGTGAGTAATGATTTACTGGATACTTCAAACGAAATAATATATACAGATGTCACTTTAGTTATACATGTCTAAACGATGCCTTTTGACTGGTCATGCAGAAACCGCCATGATAGCAGTTGACAACATTAACTTTTGTAATTTGCAACACCTTAATTTCTTCTCTTACCATAAAAATTAAGACCGTGTTTGCAGTTGGGTATTTCTTGGGGGTTTTATATCGAGAAAAAAAACCTCATTTTGCTTGGGTCGAGTGCAAAAACATAGTTAAGATCGCTAGATATGTTTATGTAATATTGAAATGAAAAATCATCTACAATTTTCTGTCATCTCATTATCTATGGGGTGATAAAAAGGAGGCCTAAACCATCACATTAAAAGATCCTAACATATTAGCTTATGCCGAGAGGGCTTGGAAAAAAGTATGCCAATTACACGCGTACAATATGCTAGGACTACGGCTTTTTATAGCATCGGGGCAACATTAAATCTTAATGAAGGCATCACCACATGGATACACAAACTTTATAAATATGGCATGACATGCAAAGTTCCTTTATTATCCAGCATCAAAGCAAAATATCACGTGTGAGTTAGTTAGTGCAGATACAGAATAAACACAGGAAGGATGGCAACGTGCACCTCACGCTGGGCCATTTCAATTGATGAGCTCACTAATCAAAAAATCCATACCACTACCTCATCGGCGGAACTTTGCTCCGAAAAAAACAAACACGATTATAAACCGTTAGGCTTACCGATCGAGGAATAACATTAAAGCATTTGGTTGCAAATGGCCAATTCAAAAGAAATCCATTGAAAATTCCATCGTGACATTTCGCGACCCATTTGGAAAGAACGTATAGCAACAAAATGGCGTGAAAATTAATGAATTTCACGAAAAAGGCGTACGCCTTTTCCAAGAACATTTCAGTCCGTAAACCTCCTGAGAGGAATAATATTCCATGAACAGCATAATATTCAAATTTCCATTTCCCCCCTCGCAGACACGATGTCGACATACATTATACATACTGTATGCTGGACATGTACTTGAGGCATATGAATGGGAAATTAGGACACGCGCTTAAACCCATCCTTCGCGTAAAATCAGTCATCAAAACTTATGAATGAAATTTTAAGTTATCCACCCTTAAGGAGAACCTCTTCTTCGAGACCTACATATGCCACGCGTTTGAAGAGAATGGTTGAAATAACACGATTAAAATGAAGCCTATTTTCAAATGCTGTTTGAAATGTGCACTCATAAGTCGCCTGCAAAAACGAAAAATATTCTATAGATTTGCAAATCTGAACATCTTTTCTGAGCCCTGAAGTGCATTTAGAATTACAGTGAAAGCCGCTTAATTCGATCACGTTGGTTCCAGCGATTTTGATCGAAATAAGTGAAGATCAAAATAAACCATGAATGACAAAAAACACGCTAAACATTGACCTTATCAAAATAATTTGCTCTGAATTTTAAAAATATGTTATATTTAATCGTATACCTGTATATGTATTTACAATACAAATGCTTAAAATATTAGTTTCAAAAAAGCCTTACAAGTAATAGTGTTCTGGTGTTGGCATGTTTCATGCAACGGCTGAAATTTAATTTTCTAAAATACTCATAAAATCCATATAATTACAGCCGTTGATGCTTAGATTGACGCATGCGCGTTGTCCAAACGTCTCCGTGCTTGTATGAAAGCTGCTCAAACTTGTTTCGCGTGTTTGCGTTATGTAGTCTGAGGACATGTGGTAATTTAATGGAATTAAGAAATGAGACGATCCAATTGGGCGGCTTTTTAACACAGGGCAGTATAGGAAAAAAAATCCGTTCTGAAGGTTTTGATCGAATAAAATGGCTGCTCGGATTAAGCGTGATCGAATTATGCGGCTTTCACTGTAGTATAAAACACCTGCTTAAGCCACCGACCTACAAATCCAGAGTAATATTATTATTTCTGTGCACTCGTACAATCCAAGAGTTTCGTTCAGTTTTACCTGCATATTGCAGTACGTACATTTACCTGTATATGCTCGTATAATTTGGTTTATCCATTACTGCTAAACGATGTGCTAAAACAAACCAATTGATGTTTTAAATAAGAACATAATTAACACATTCCGGATGTTAATATCGTCCGTGATTTACGACAACATACAGTGTAAGTCGTAACATTTTTATATCCATGTATACAGAAAACCAGCCATACGCTAGCTTTACTGCATGCATATACAATCTTATGGATGACTTGTGCTCATAAAATATGTTCATGACTAAAGCACTAAAAAGTTTTTAAGGAACATTTCGTGTGAAGATTAAATCATCTTCAAAAATAGTGTTCTTTATATTTTTACTCCTCCTCTAACTATATCTCTAAAACTAATTTTAAGACAATCAACTTAATAAATAGTAAAGAATAAAAAACTCGAAAAACAGTAAGTGCATGCTAATCATCACAAGGGAATTAATGCAACATTATTGTTCCTGTCAGAATAGATTCCAATATCACAACCAACTTTATGAACATGTTGTTGAGGAAATGCGACTATAGTAGTTATCAATTCGATAGTGCGCACAATTATTCGCATAGCATGAATTTGATTTTGAACAAAGGTGCATGATTTTAGTGTACTTTCAAATTTAGTTCCAATGGGCGCCATTTTTAAACTTCGCCACACTTCTGAACGCCATTGAGTCAGGTAACTTAGCCTACAGAGGGAGATGATGTTGACACCTTAAATCCGACAGGTAGGTAAACACCCCCAGGTAATCTCCCCTCTTTCCACTGAAAGGGAATTTCTGTGCACCGTCCGTTGTCCGGGCAACGTTTCAACGCGAGATGCACGTGCTTAAACAAACGAAAAGGCATCCGTGGACTTAACACCTGACCCCTTTCAACGCGCTGTGGAAAACGTGTAAACACACATGCGGCCGCTTTAAAAAAAAAGGTACAAATGCACGTCTTTATATGGCTACTTCCAGCTATAAAAAGCGCTGTTGCGGTTTCAAAATTCCCAGAGAATAACATTAGAAATTAGGAAAAATCAACATTAGTTTCCTTCTCGTGAAAATCGATGTGAGAAACTAAGAGTGACTGCAATTCAACGAAGGAAATGATGAAAATTTGTAAATAAACACCAGAGCGCTGTTTAGTAGTTTGCAGTTTATAAAGCATTCCCCTTATAGCGATCTACGTTCTTGTGCAAATATACATCATTTACGCGCTAAACGTGTCATTAACATACAAAGTACGTTCATGCCAAAGCCAAATTTTAATGAATTTTTGAGTGTTGGAGAATATGTTAAAAATAACCGAGTTCGAAGTTTTTAAATTAATTTTTTTAACGGGGACTCCATGTTCATCAACATACAGTTTTATGTGTAATCTGTGAAGTTCATCCCACGACATATAGAAATTGCAATATAATCAACAGTATCGGAACGTTTATTCTTTTAGTTGGAAACAAATCTTTAAAAATATATTGGCCAGCCATCTTGGAAAGTGATGAGCCGATGGCGACGTGGTAGCAATTCATTCTACCGTAACTGTTTGATAATATAGGTGACACCGCGCATTTACTTCCTGTTTCAAAATTAATACGAATCTGCAGATTAAACTATAACGGTTTGGCAGGAAATTGCGTTTACCCAACTCATTAACTAATGAAACAAGTTTAATTTGGACAAATGAGTTTTATAAATAGTTGCAACCATAATGAATGAAGTTTTAACTTTTGAACTATAATTCCATAGATCGCTCATTAACAACCTTCGTGAGTATACGTGAGTGAAATTGCATGTCATCACCTCGATGAAATGGATGTTGAACATTTCATAATGGCTATACATTAAAGAGTGTCGCATCAAGTGTTGATATACTGAATATGAAAACATACAAAAGTTACCTTTGAAATCGCGTTGAACATGTCCGGACCCATAATATCCTCAAGGACGCAATCGCATCAGCACCATAGTAATGCACCACTGCGAATTTTTATCACACCATAATATTCCACATTTTGTCATTTCAGATTCCAGTTGAGCACAAGTGGTCCTATTTCTGGAAGGATCGGTACCGAACATTAGAAGCCAACCAGCTTGAAATTTGAGAGGGATAGCTTTGAAATATAAATCCAGAATGCAAAACTTTTCCATCGAGGCAGGCTGCCAAAGGCAAGAGGCCATCACAAGCATGACTTTTGGCAGAAGGGTCTGCACTGACGTTAAAAATGGATTTAACATGGGTATTAGACGCAATGAGACGTAATCAAAGAAGAGGAACAAGTGCAAAGAGTGACAATTGCTTTGTGAATGTGTATGTGATGATGGCTATATGCATGGCGTCAACATGAAAAGGGTGGGGGGGTTCAATGCATTAAGGTATATGTGTATATACATACATATATATACCTGTCTTAATTTGATTAAACTCAGGGAGTCCCGAGCCGAGGCCTACTCCCCTTATGTGCATATATATGTACAGGCCAAAAACGTTTCAAATTAAACAGGGTGTGACCTATAGGCTCGCCATAGACTACACCCATGATGCATCTTTACACACATGCATGTATGATATGCCTGTACGTAAGTGCATCGTTTCCTAAAGGATGCATTAATGTCGCGCGGAAAATCCTCGAATTTAATGCGATGCAACCGGAAGTAATTAAGGTATTCTTAACAGTTCATTATCTCGCAGAATTTGAAAACCTTTATTAATAAAGAAAATATCCTTTTGTCAGCACGTACTGAGTTCAATGAACGAACTTCACTATACTAAGTACACTGTATAACGCTGTATTAAATCGATGATCAGAATTGAATGCCTGTTTCATGTTACATGAACAAATCCTGGCAATGTAAGCGTCGACTTTCAAGTACAGAGTTCATCATGGAGGACCCTATACTCAACTTCATCAAAGGGTAAACGAAAGTCATCCTTTTGCTACACGGAAATGAAAAGTCCAGAGATTTTTTCCCCAAACTTGATCATTCCAATTGATTTAAAGAGTCCCTGGCAAACAAATCATTTCAAATTTATCTGATATCGAAACACGTAAATTTTGCATCTTCTTCCTCCCAGCCCCCATCGCCTTCCCTGTCCTCCCTTCCTCCCCTGCGCATTATATCAATCTGCGAACCCCACCCATTAAACATGCAGGCACATCCATCCAGCATGTGATTTGTATTTAATTTGAGGGGAGCGCACTTGCTCTCATCATGCATGCACATCGAACGAGGGGGGATCAGCTTATAATATACTCTATTATGGCGTTGACACATATACGTGCAATGAAAATGGTTTTGTTGGAGGAGGCAATCAATTTGAGAGACCCAGAAGATCAACCAGCAAAACACGTATATATTGTATATGATGGGAAATTTATTATTTCCTAATTAGACAGGCGGCGTGGAGTTGCCAAACCGTGGCTCTCCATCTGTTGATAGGCGCCAATGTGGCTCTGGCATGGCTGCCATCGATGCAGCGTAGGCTGATAAGTCTTGCTGGAGAAGTCAGGAAAAAATATGTTGCGTGGAATGACACGGTGACCATAAAACCGCTTTTCCCATCGAAACCTTAATTCGTGAAGGTATTAATTGTAACGTGTCAAAAACGTGACGTCATTCTGCAATGTTAATATAGGATTGCCATCTCTGCTTTCGCATCAAAACATATGCCACTTCCATGTCATGATGTCATTTATTAATACAAATATTCATTCTGAATGAATATGTGTATTAATAAATGCAAGAACTTTCATTCTGGTTTTCTCATTGGATCGTTGCAATATGACGTCATCAGTTTCTGGGAAACTGTTACCGACAATAGTCGTCATTGTTGAGTATGAACTAAGTTTTTGTTAAATTCCCTTGATGTTCATCATCTAAAACTCAAAATAAAAGGAACGGTATCATGTTACTTCATTTATGTTAATAACTGACTGAAAACATGAACAGAAATTGAAGATTCGCCCTATTTATTACTGTTGTGGGTTTCTAACTAGCAAGAACACGCAAAAACTACAGTACCAAATTGGATAATAATGCATTTCTAGACATTGCACTATTACAGATAATGTTGCATTGACCACAGCCCAATACTTCAATAATGCAACGAGAATATGACATTGAGCTATCTTGGAGACCTCACGGATTAAAGATTTCTGATTCCTGCTTTTTTTAGTGGACATTAAACTTTGAACGTTAGCGAGCTAAAATCACAGAGCCCATCCACGTGCCTCCATGAAAGTAATTACTTATATGATGCTAGTATTGCCTATATCTTATTATATATCTAAGTGGAATCAATATAGTGAGTGATGCACTCGTTCACTTATGGCTCTTCCATACATTTTGATAGAATCAACATTGAAAGGGCGTGCCCATCCCAGTTTTGGCTAAACCTTCAGAATTTTCGATGGAAATGCGAAAGCATTAGGAAATTAATTCTTAATTTGCGTTATGCGCCATTAAGCAAAAAGTCCATGCTTCATAAATGAAACAATAATTATACATACGTCTAATAAAACAAAAGCGAGATTGAAAATTGATGGAACCATTCTAAGTACATAGAGCGATTCTAGCGCGCCATATATCACGGCAAATATTAGCTAAACTCTTGGAAGAAGCTATAATTTGCGAGGCAATGGCGGCCCAAGCATGCATTAAAGCGGGTTTATGTTGGACGAAAATTGCATGTAGCGCCGTAACAAACTATATACATACAGATATATAAATTATCTAAAGTTACTATTACTGAGCAAGACTCGTTTGTTACAGACGAAAAACAATAGCCACTATTAATTAGAAAAAATTAATTCGTAATCACTGATTATCAACATTTTCATAGTAATAATTCTTTTCACAAGTATTTTCTAAGAAAACTTATTTACAGAAATCGTGAAGTGAAATGAAATACAAAAACAAAGTGGTGCATCTTTAAACATTATACAAATTAGAATATTTTATTGTTGATAATTTATTTTGAATTTGTTAGAAACGACTGTGTTTTTTAATACAGAGAGAGGAGACAGCACAAAGTCTCCGAAAAATTTGTATGTTAAAACCTATACAAATGGCCGTAGTAGACATTGAGAGCGTCTTGCACGTGAGATGTCATTAAAAAATAAGCTGTTGCAGTATACATTCAGGACGATTCCTGTATTAATTATACAATTTATAATATCACATAAGGTTCACTCCAAGACAGTCTGACTAATTCAACGACTCGAATGAATGTGGAAACTTTATAAAACGTAGGCCATGTTAACCTCGTGATTGCTGGCATTAACAAATGGCATTTGGCAAACTTGCTACGAACGCAATATATCAACTGGGTATCGACCTGCAGGGCCACGTTTGGGATCAAGCAGGACCCCATTCACAAATCATTGCATGTAACCATGGCATTTACACGAGGACCTACAAGACATTTGAGTATGTCCACACATACGAGCAGCTACAATGACTTGGGTGGCCAAGAATTTGTCTTTTCAGGTGAATCAATTACAGGAATATACAGCGTGGTTATGGCACTGTACAAACAGCTTTTCTGATTCTGATTTGTCACTTGTGACTATGCGCATGCTGGGACTACCTGTTGTCCCCCATTTATTTTCTGTTGGAAATTCCTACTGGACAACAGACACCGCAAAGACCTCCGTGGCAAACGGAAGAGGCGCGTGACTTACATTTAATATCGCATTGTAGAAAACATAGGTAAAAGATAAGATATTACTCAAATTTTAAATGTTTGTGCAATATATTTCACTTAATATTAGACATCTGTTGGAAATAAATAAATGGCCAAAGCCTTTGGAGCACACTGTAAGTGTTAAATTTTTTAATTTGAGCAAAACTTGCTTTGAAAAGATAGAAATTAGTGCAAAGTGTATTCCACGCCACAATATGTTTGAAACTGTGGCATTGAAGATGACTTTTTTAAAAAAAAAACTTCCAAAAGAGAAGACTAAAATATGTCACGTGGGATTAAAATCCATGCATTATTCCTTCTTGTAATATGAATTCGGTTACTCAATAAAATTGCAGATGAAAGTTTATACTTTTGAAATAAAATTATAAATACGTGGTCGAAAAATAAATAAAAAACTGAAAAGCATGTACATGTATTGGAAAATGCATATTTATGCATTGTAGATTTTTGCAGATTTTTGCATTAACCTAAATATTTTGAGATGCACATTTCGTAGGTGCCAATTTGGCGCGTATAGCGTCAGTCATGAGTAATGCTATATAATTTAAACGTTCAAGCATATACGAGCATGCGTATACGAAAAGATATCCTCCAGACAGTGCGACAGATCTGGCATAGATCTCCTTAATATGAAAACCTGCAATTACGTACAAATAGCAAACTGTATCATACACACACGCAGTGCGAAAGCATGAACGTAGAATTCAATTAGCATCGGTAAAGTAGTAATTTTCTCCAGAGCATCCTCACGAAGAGATCGTGATGATTACTTTTAAAAATATTCGCATATACGTATTAACATCATAGGTGCATCTCGTTTGTATTGGTAATAGATGGGGCTGGGCCTGAAAATGTGCACGCAACTACACGTGCTTGCTCGGAATTCGTTTATTAATGACAGCAAATTATAACACCGTTCCCAACAATGGTAATATCATGGAAGTAAGACAAATTGATAACAGTGAAAGCCACTTAATTCGATCACGCTTAATCCGATCAGCCATTTTATTATATCAAACCTATCGGAACGGATTTTTTTCCTATACTGCCTATGTTAACAAGCCGCTTAATTGGATCGTCTCATCGCTTAATTCGATAAGATTTCCACATGCCTACATAGTGTAACAAAAAAGCGCGAAACAATTTTGAGCATGCAGCTTTCATACAATTAACACGGACACGTTTGGACAACGCGCAAGCCTGCATAAGCATCTAATACATCAGCGGCTGTACTCAGATGGATTTTCTGCGTTATTTAGAAAATGAAATTTCAGCCATTGCAGCAAGCAGGAATCATCAAACACTACTTATAACTTTTTTTAAAACAAATATCATTTTAAACACATGCAAATACATACATGTATATACGATTACATATATGAATTTTTAAAACGTAGAACAAATTATTTTGATAAGGTAAATTTCTAGTGTGTTTTTTTTGACATTCAATCGCTTATTTCGATCAAAACGTGATGGAATTAAGCAGCTTTCACCGTATTAGCATTGCTATTGTTAGCACATTTAGGAATCAGAACATAATGGTATAGAGATTGTAGCATGCAACGAAATGCCATCACATATATGAATTATAATTTGAAATATTAACATTCTATTGGCTGTAAATCGGAAAAGATCTACAATGTATATTGTTTGGTTAACATTTGGTTAAATTAACAAGTTGCAATCAATTGGACAGATCCCTTTATTATCCGGAATGAGGCTTGAATTTAACATTGAAATTATGATATCACGGTCGGTTAATAAATGCAGGTGCGTGTAAATATTTAGCATTCAGTTTATCAAACTTACAAAGATGATACTGCGAAGATGGATTTTTATGCTGAAGTTCCATGTTACAAAATGTGGATATACCTTCGTGTTATCAAACAACTTTGTCCACGTATAACGTTAACAAGATTAAATTGGTCTACATTGTAACCGATGTTATCAATTTTTATTCATTAGATGAAAAACAGGGAAGAAATAACACCATTTCCAAACCTATCACGGATTAAGAGGGCAGTTGGCCTATAAAAGTTAATTTTATAGCCCGGCCATTTTTATTACACCTAATGATAATGCATATAGATTTTCTTGTCGATTACCTTGAATTATGTAGGATTATTAGGCTTAAGCATGTTTGCGCAGATGAAGCTCACCACGCTGTACCTGCGCATACTGTACGTCCATTATAGATTACTCTCCTATCTGGCTTTTGTGTGTTAACACTCGGTTATCCTATTAATCTTATTTAGGCTTGGATTTGAAATAAGCACTTGCCAAATTTGATTACAAAACTCGCGCACGCGAAGAATAAAGGTTCAGGTCCCAAGTGACCAGAAAACTACCCACGCAACGAACACTCGCCATAGAGCATTCATCAGAAACACATGCTTTTCTATGACCCAATACACACAATTATACGGAAAGTGTAGATAATGAGTCAATAAACTGTATCTGATGCAGGCCTGGCGATATATATTAGCCTTTAATTAATATTTAGTTTACTCACGTTTATTAAATATATCAAAGGCGCTATTTTTTCACCATGTTCTGGCGTGTGGAGATCGTTAAAGCATTTCGTGCAGTTTTGTCCACCGACAAAACGCCGAATATTGCCAAAATATAACGCGGGGTTTATTGCGGCCTTACACCAATGATCATATATATAATATAGTTAATAGTTTTTCAATGAATGATCAATTGAGCTGCAATAAACTATAATTATGAAATTCCAATTTGTTCCGCGGTCAGCTCAGCCTATTTTCGAATTTCAGCATGGACAATAATTCAAATCTTGATTCAAATTGCGCAATAACAAAAATACAGCATATGTTCAGTAGTTTATCTGATAAAAACGCTTCTTTTGCATCTTGTCTTTAACAACGTAAACCTGTACATTTGAAATGAGTTTACTGCCAAATTAACTAAATTTACCAAAATTCAATCATGTTTAGTGCTGGAATTGGAAGAAGAAAATACCGAAAGATGGAATATTGCTGCAAATGTTTCCTTTCTGAATTGCCTGAAAGCATAATTTTGCGAAATTTATCGGATACATTTTTTGAGTTAGAGGCATAATAGTAGTTGTTTGTATAGAATAACATTTTTGAAAATTACGCAAATAAAATACTGCAGATACCACAAATAAAGTAATTTTCGCTATATTTGTGAGCAAATTTGCGAAGGTAGTTTCCAGGAAATGATTAATACAAACGCATAATATACGTCGTTCCTCAACATACTATTCAGTATATTTTAGTTGCTAAAATAATCTTAAAAGTGGTCAATTTTTAAATAAATATGATTATTCGAAAATAAAAATTCAAAACAACATTCAATAATCAGAATTTTTCCTATTTACGCAGAATGCACGGGAGTTGAAATATGAAGGAAAAATAGAAAAGTAAACAACTCATCCCAAACAATATGAAATATACATACAGTATAATCGTACATGACTTAGGCTTAAAAAATATTTCAAACTTCATGTTGATTCGAAACGTGCTAGGAGCATTGTACATTATTAACGTCCCAAGCTCGTTTCCAAGTTTTAAATATGAAAGTAAAATGGCATAAAAAATCCACTATCTCGTCTAGTGCCATATGTCCTATGTGGACATATTGTACGTGGTCTATGGATGACAATTCGTACTCGGCTAATATACTGGATGTAGAGCCTGGATATATAAAGATGAGTTGGGTGTGGTCGAAATAAGCACATCACCTATTATTATTATTACCTCATATTATGTGCTGGGCTGCTATATTAAATTTGTATAGAAGATAGTCTGGGGGAGGCCTAGCTTATAACATGCATATATGACACGCGACATGTGGCCTATAATAATACATTAATGTGTACCATTTTATACATAAAATGTCCTCGCACGAGATTTCTCTCGCTTTAATATAGCAATACGGTCATCCGAGCAGTCGCACTCAATATGAGGCCAGAGCGTGCAAAGGTGTTAATATTTGCATGGAAATCGATGGAATTAGGAATGTATTATACCCGAAATCTGCAGCGGTAGTTTCATGACCGTGCTTCGTTTTACGCTGTAATTTATTCATTCATTCGGCTGAGTCCAATGACATGGGCTTTCTATTGAATATAGTTAAGATTAAATTAAGTAACAAGAAAGAAGACACTTAATACTGCAATTTCAGTCGCTTTCAAGAATCGATGAACATTTTGTGTTGAAATACTACTTCGTTAGATTTCTAATTTCTAATAGAATGATAAATCAAGCTTTGAGCCAGCAATATATTATTGGACAATATTTTGCGAGAGAATGGATGATCACTGCATGCAATATTCTTAATGACAATTCAATATTTTATAGGTTGTTAATATTTTCAATTTGTAATTTGATCCAAACAGGTAGATGCATGTAGACGAATTATTAAAAAAATTACGGATGCTAACACCTTCCACATAGGCTACAGCAACATTAATGAAAGTTGCATTCTACATCTCTGTTAAGCATTCTGTTGCTTAAAACACGCAATGTTAACAATTTATTTTTTGTATAGTGCATTATGATTCGGTTGCCACACAACAGTTACTTTTTTGAAATTATAAATGCCTTAGTTTAATTTTTTTTAATGTAAATAAAGTTGTTTCTTTACAAAATAAAAAATTATTCGTAGATGGCAAACGAAGCATACTACAAGGGGCTATAAATGATTTAATATATTTACATGTAACTACATGTATACATGTATATCTTACATTATTAAGATTATTAAACTTAAATGTTTAAGATAATTAAACTAACTTAAATGTTTAAGATAATTAAACTAACTTAAATGTTTAAGATAATTAAACTAACTTAAATTATTAAGATTCTTAAAATCTTCAATTATACTTAAAAAAAAAAGAACTGCGTCAAACGAGCATGTAAGTAATTTTAGCATTACTATTAATAACTCATAGATCGACCAAATTAATCCGAAGCGTTGTAGCATCAATCAGACTAATCAGTGTGAGAATTGAAGAACATCATAAATAACATTTCCTTATGTGAAAACAACGACATGTTCCTCTTAAATATCTGTAATATAATCAGGATGTTATTGCTTCTAGATTTTATTCCAAATTGCACAATGGAATTATGAAAGGGTTTCAAAGCCCCAAAAATGGATCCAAATTCAAAGTTGACGAACAAATACGATTACTTTAAAGACATTTGAAAATGAAACAGTTGAAGCAGACAACCGCAACCGTCAAGATCACGAACCGTTTAAGGATGCTTGACTTTTTCATTGGGATTGGGACTGAACTAACTAATAGGTTATTAGATGGATAAGTGGAGTAAATTTTCCCATGAACGCATCAACTCTAGATCCATCATCGCACTTCGGCAAGGCACATTCAATTTCGCACGCATTAGCATCCGCTGGAGGCAGTGGGAACGCTCGATGCGTATTAGCATATAGACTAACAGAACACCGAACGTCATAGGCGAAAGGTATACATGCAGTTCGAAATCCAGGGGGAAAGGACAGGTAGACATTATTTATAGAAGGGGAGATTGGGAGGGATGGAGAAAGGGTGGGGGAGGTCAGAGGAGGGCGAAGCTAGCGAGGGGAACGGGAAAAATCAAAAAGGTACATCTATACAGGTAGAGGCCCACGTGTGCACCAGACACCTTTTATCGATCGCACCCTCCCAGCGCTTATCCACACACTTTATCTATATCTGTACATATAAGCCTACCACAAAGCCACCACTGTAAAAATGGCCGCCAGGCATTTCGAGGAGTGGTGCATTTGCAAAAAAACAAAAAAAAAAAGAAGCACGTGCAGCGAGAAAAAAAAATAAAGGCTCCGAGCGACCCCTAGCCAAGAGCTCTAACTCTGAGCGAGGAATGCTAGTTTGTAAGAGTTAACTCTGGTGGATGTGTAGTATGCCCGTACTTTTTCCCTATCCAGACGTTCCCCCTTGTCGCCCCTGAGCAGGCACCCCCTCCATTCTGGGGTGCCATTCGTTCGCACGCGGATCCCATCCAAATGGTTTCCTGCAGGTTAAGTGGGTGAGTGTGTATACCTCATCGAAATATTAAAATAAAGCTAAAGTCACGTTTGGGTTTTCGACTAATCAAATAGCAGTTGGTTTTCCTCCTAGGCCGCATTTTTTTTCTCTTTCAGAAGGCATGGGACAACACAATAGGAGCAGACACAATGGCGAAATTTTTAAGGTGAAAAAAAAGGTGCGATTAAGCCGGTTTTTCAATAATTTTCACACCACAAGCTCGAAAACGAAACCACTAACGAATTACGTGCTTAATTAAAGTCGTAGACAATGACAAAACCGAAGTGAAACTTCATTTTTCTTCCTATGAATAGACATAGGGGCCATTTAAAAAGGACGTCCTACATTGGACTCCCCCCTACCCCCTGTCTGCATTGTGTCCGGTCAATCAGGACCCCATTCGGACGTCCGAAACTTAAAAAAATTGTATTCGGAAAATGTTGAAAGTTTTGCAAATTTGTACTCGGAAAACGTAAATTTTGTACTCTGAAAAGGTTGAGAATTTTGAAATTTGTCCTCGAATCTGTTGAAAATTTTGCAAAGTTCTTATCGGAAACTGTTGAAAATCTTACAGTTGAACATTTGAAACAGTTGAAGATGTTGAACATTTGTACTTGGGGTAAACGTGGACATGTTGCAAATTAGTCCTCGGGAAAACTGAAATTTTTGCAAATTTGTCCATGAGAATTCGTTGTAAAATTTGTAAAGATGACCTCGGAAAAGGTTAAAAATTTTGCAAGTTTAAGCTCGAAAAAAGAAAATTTTGCAAATTTGTACTAGGGAAATTTTTAAGTTCTCTGACCTTTCCAGGTTTTCCACAACTGGAGGTACCCTGTTTACTGACTTTTGCAATTTATAACACATCACCTATGCGATATTGCGCTCAATTTCCCTTTTACTTTGGAAATTGATTATATTTGGAATTTTTTTTATCCTGTCCACATTGTGTCCGTGACTCAACCTATCCCCCTACCCCCTACACGAGGACGTCCTTTTTGAATGGCCCCATAACACTGAGGATGTTACAAGAATGCCGCGATGTTACACGGCTGACTCATAAGTTGCTGCGTGCTTGCAGTAAATTAGGTGGAGCTAGTCATGATTCAAAAATTTAAAAGTTAATTTTTCGAGTCTGCGTTTGGTTTTCCTACGGTGTATATATAGCGTACTCATCTCGGAGTCAGTGTCCCAATCGACCTGAGCCTTGATTCGGATGTCTCGTGCTGGCGCTAGGTGGCGTAACGTGCAGCGCCAAGTAAAGCTGCAGGATACCCATTACAGGTGTTTAGGCGCACCAAATGACGCATTGCAAGCTTTCAACTTGCTAGTTTTCTGCTGCGCTTCAATTAAGCTTTGGTTCGAACGTAGCACTCATTGCCGGTTAATTGCTCCCGCAAACCCCGGTGAGTTTCGAGTGAACAAAATAAATAAAAGGTTATATAGTTGTTGTCAAAAGTTGTACATTTATAACCGCGATTACTCACGTTTGAATTCTACGTTTATTGTGCCTTGCCCTTTCGGATATCTGCGCGGGTTGAGCAAGAGAAAACAATTATTTGGCTGAATTAGTGAAGGGGTTAAAGGAAAGTTTTGAAAAGTATGTTATTTTTTAATTAACACGCAATTAAGATTCAGAGAAAATTGAAAAAACCCTTTGCTTACTTTATCCTCTTTTAAACAAACAGGATTATAACAAAATGCAAAGGGGGATCTAGAACGAGCAAATCAACGACGTAAAACGTCACGGTTTGATTTCACAACAAGAATCAAGATTGTTCCTGTCTATCCCCTTTTGTGAAATCAGATGCCATTCGTTAAAAACCAAAACATTCTGTTCAATTGAGATTCCGCAATTGAGAAAACATCTCTGAATTACTTTTACGCCAAGTGTCTCAAATCCCAAAACTATTTTTTGTCGACAATGAGACTTAAGTAAAGCTTCACTACTTTAAGAAAAACTACCAGACATTCACTAACAATAGAGAAGTTATCAAGGTGACGCGAGGGTTCAAATGTACCTTTTCTTAATCAAAATTTAACTTAATTAAAATTATACACCAGGAATAGAGCAACAACCTTGAAGCGTTATAAGAAACAGACGCCACAATCGCAAACCGTCCCTACAACTGTACATTTGCAAAGCATCGGCATGGCACGACCGACCCATTTACTAATTCCAGCGCCATCTATGATGCCTTTCGTTCAACTTCCTATTGCATAATTCAAATTATGCAATTACACGGGGTATCGCTGAGATGAACTTTATGATTATAGGTGGTGTATGTTGACCAGAGAAAATACATGGCTTAACCATCATTTACGAGTGGGTTTTTTGTGGAAAACGAACACATTTTAGCTATAATTCAGAAAAAAAAAACTGACCAGATTTTCAAATGAACGTATAAATCACCAGTGTCATTATGCATACCAAAAAACTTCCATTTCTTGCATTTTTCATGCAGTGGATTTGTCTAACAGAAAAATGGTTAATTAGTCACGTTTCAATGTATACAGAATGAAGGAAGGAAGGAAACATGCATCATGCGTTCCCCTATAAATACACGACCGTATACAGTTGAAGTGCTATATCGCTAAGTGGGCCAACTTCTATGTGCATACATTGGGGGAGCTGGAAAAAAAACTGCTCAAATTTAGTTGGAACACACTGTACACGGTTTCAGTGTGCATTGCTTTGCTTCCTCCTCATATCAAACAAACCCTGACTAAAATGTAGGCATTGTCTGAGCTACAGTGTCGTGTTTTTCAACTTTACGTCATTGCATGATATCTTATGCAGCAGAGAATTAATCTAGTCATTTAAAGAGCCATTGTTATTTTTAATTTGAGATTGATGGTGTTTAACAAACGAGAATGAAATCCATATTATTATAATATTATATGCTATAAGTAAGACGTGGATATACATGTACATGTAGAGTATTTAATAACATACATATATACATGTAAATGAACCAATTACGGTTTGCTTTTAACACAAAAATGGACATCTTACGTCAGTTCCGGATTGACGTTGTAGATCGATCACGCATTTCAGTTAAATGTACGTATTTGAACGATTGGCTGAAAACGGAATGTGTTCTCATGAATTGCTATAAAATACATGTTATTAAAAGTGAAAATTATCTTGTTAGTAAATTAAAAATATGTACCACCAATCTTTAATTACAAGCGTATTTCCGTTTTATAGTTAAAATATTGACATTATTTAGATTTTTATTGAATTTAAATACGAGACAATCAAACAGAACTAGAAATGAAATACTGTTTTCTAAATATTACTGTATTTATCGTTTTGTGTCAGATAAACAAAAACACTTAACAAGAAACATTCAAATGCGAAAAAAAAATTTCCAACTTGGTAAAATACATACATGCATATTTATCTTGACTACTTGTAAGCAAAAGCTATGATTTTTTGAAATATTTAAATCCAGGATAATATCCACAAAGTTGTTAACACATTTAGGGAATTGAAAATAATGTATAACTTTATGGTCAGTTAAGTATTTCTAAACAAAACCTTCATTGCATGGTTAAAAAAAATGATTTTTGGCTGATATTTCGTCGAATCACATTGCCCATGTTTTAGTAAATTAGTAATTTAGCGGAAAAAAAACAATTTTCATTATATAGAATATGCATACAGTACATTGTTAGCCAGACGTATCAATTATTAGAACTGTTGTTCAAGCTTACTGTTTTAAAGAGATCCTTTAGACTAGCACATACTGAAAACGAGTTCATGCGAATGCATCAATTATAGCGTGTTGTAATCATGTTCTAACACCATTTGAACACGCTCCTTATTGACATTTCCTTCATGTATAATTAAAAAATGTTAGTCGTTCATAGTGGATGGAACGTACCAAAACATATGTATTTGTATAAATTCTGCATAAAAATCTCGTATAACGCGGTTCCCATGCATATCCATGAGAGCAACACCGTTTCTCCCTAATTCATAATACAGAGCTAGCGCCAGAACCCAAGTGCAAAAATCGATACCCAAGCCATAGATTACATAGGAGTGCATTATAATATTATAATGAGCACTAAGCAGCCAGCAAATAAGGTTTCGGTCTTATAAGATGATAAGCGTTCAATGAACATACTTGTATAGAGCTATGCTTTGGCATGCCCATATTCTTGTCAGCATATTGTGTAGGTCACGTGCTTATAAGAACATGTACTACCAAACTGACTGTATGAAAAGGAAGCAATCAGGCTTTTCATTTCATCTTAAAAGTTAAACCAAAATAAAACCTTTTCGAGTTATGCCAGTTTAACGGACCCCACAAGAGCTTAATTAAAATCTATCCCAAGTTTTGATATGTTTATGTATAATATTAATCATGCCTCCTTAATTTAACATATTCGTTTCGTTCAATCCCAACGATTTAATCGAATTTCTTTTCGAGGTTCTCTACATTTTAATAAAACCCCACATGTTCCAATATTCATTATTCAATATTCATCGTTCACTTATTAATTTACACCAACATCGAACTTCGCTCACTTTTTCTAAGTTATTTGTTCAAGTTATCACCATACTTTGTGAATAATTTTCAATAATTCGATGAAGCAACATCGTCATCATTTATACCAAAAATGATGCATTCATTAAATGCACAGAATATACCTGTAGTTGCATGACTACAACAAAGCAACTGAGGCGGGAACAACATTGAATGTTATTATATCCCTATACCCTAAACCCAAAAACACTGAACAGATGGCTGGTAGGAGAACTGGGCAAATGCTCGACGAGCGTTTCATCGATTGTAAACGTAATTTATCATATTTCATAAGGTGGAATAGCCAGGTATCGGCATAGTCTATGCAAGCATAAAAGTAGCCATAATTAGCACTACAGACAGACAACAGACGCCAAAATATGATCCCCATGCACACACATGTATATTAGGCAACTAGATCTACATAACGACAAAAGCTTCTTCAATTAATGTCTCGATTTTGTTTGCTAAAATGCAACGTATCCACAGTGACAAAAGGAGATTGCATCACCATTATTCACTAATAGCGAGAATCCCATATTGCCTAACGTATGTATGCATAAGCCTACGTGCAATAATTGTTTGTTTACACGTATGCCCTGCATACACTTGTTTGACAAACACAAACAAAATGAATAGAAATTTTGGAAATTCCTTTTTTTTTTCACCAAATAAGAGGGCTGCAAACAGCTCACGTAATATTTTCGCAACAGGTCTAGGTGCCTTTAACCCCCGAAGGGCAAAACCGTAAAAATTTATGAGCGACCCCCAACTTTATATTATATGACTTATGCAATGTATATGGTAAACATGTCTATCGTATACAAAGCAGGTTATAAAACATTAAGAAATTTCCAATGCATTCAGAACTAAATGAAAATTGCTGACCCAAGCTACATATGATGCAAAAATCACCACTTGTAAACTACGGAATTTACACAAAATATGAAATTAATTATTATTTGAACAGTTCATTTGGAAAACCGTGTGCATAACGAATATTACGTGGTAATATTCCATAAAGATAATGATTTGCATATGGCAGTAGATTTATATTCATTTTGTCGTGCACTCATTGTAAAGCGCACATTCACAAGTTTGAAATTGAGGAGAGATGAGACAATGTTGCAATAAGAGGTCAAATAGATTCCAAAAAAGTCTGCCTCGTTAATATTTATTTTATTCGCTTCCTTGATTTTTGGAGTTATATTCGACCTCCCTCGCATAGTTTTTGAAGTTTAAAGAAAGTATCAAGAAAAGCAAAGTACAGAGGATGGTAGAACAAAAGGAAACCATCCCAGCAACGTCCTGGTTTCCAAAGCGATAAATGCGTCACCCACAAAATTATTTTTCCATCAGAAAATAGGTATATATGTCTAACTGAACCGAATGCGAAGTCATTGATGATTCAGTTAAATAAACTTAAGATCGTTTTATTTTTTTAAAAAAAAGTTTTCAACCAAAAGCGAAACAATCATCTAGATAAGCATCATTTATTCTATACGAAATCGACTTTTAGGCTATTTCTTATTAAATAACTATGAAAAATGCCAGCGCATTCCAACAGTCCTAAAGAGCATGAAAGCAAGCCGAAACGATTGAAACAGGTGTGAATAAACAGAAAATACAAACATTTACTCAACGATAAGCTAGTGTGCATACTCTATAAGAATAACGGGGAAATGTATCACTCCGCAGGCGTTGCGCAATCACTCCGGCGTACATCAAATATGGATGCAAACTGCGGTTTAATGTCGCAACAGCAATAATTTTGTATTGGATGCAATGCAATCAAATTCTATGAAAACGTTGAAATGTTTTCATCACGGTCGGCAACGTAGAGTTTACTCTTGATTATAAACAGAACTATAAACGCGCAAAAACATAGCGAAAATTGGAAACTGTCTGGCATACAATGTGACGCAGGGAAGACGGAATGCGAGGTGCGGAATGGTAAATAATTACGTGTAATTCTACCGAACTGGACCTTTTTAAGTGTCGAACACTTATGAAATTTCTAATGAAATGTCAGAGATGAACAAACATTTTGTGATTCTTATCTTATGGTCAGGAAATCAATTAATGCATGGTCCGAAATTATTTGGAACTAATGATTTTTTTTGCTATAGACGTATGCTGCATGAATCGATCTGCAATCACAAAAAAACGACCAGAACTGCATCAGTTGACCAAACTTACTGGCTTAACAGTTTTCGCCACTTTGCAGTGATGTCAGTCAGGTTGGCCTGCATTTAGGGTTAGCACCACATCACTTTGGGTTTACGTATAGTTTGCGTCTTAACTACAGTACACTTTGTCTTCACCGCCATAACCGACCGGAAAATTCCAGGGAATCGAGAACGCGCATAACGTTCTTGATCATTGAATACAGTTCTTTAAAATAAATAGTTCACACCTTTGTTTTAAAAAAAATTATAATAATGAGCTTTTAGTAAGAATTTGCCTTAATTTCCTTTTACAGTGAAACTTCATTAAGACGTACTCGCTTAATCCGAATTTATGATACTACGAACCAATTTCCATTTCCAGCGTCTGATTTCTAAAGCCCCATACAGACTACGACAATCAGCAAAAAAAAAAAAAAAAAAAAAAAAAAACAGGACAAAACGG
>JAQGAO010000869.1:0-28727 GCA_034697705.1 Ommatoiulus sabulosus | reverse complement strand
TGAGGGCGCACACAAAGAAAGCTTAGCCGAGCCAGGCTGAGCTTACAAGAAGCGCTTATAAGCTTTCAAGAATGTTTCTTTGTAACATTTTTTTTTGAAATCCGAAAGCATATTTGTAAGATTTGTCCGAAAGTATATTTGTACCTTAAAAACGTGTCCTGCACTCTTCATGAGATGCTAATGCGCATGTGCATGGTTTTACGCGGAATGTTTTTCACCTAGCACAACGCATGCTGTGGCGCCACCAAGCTGATATCAGCGTTCATTGTGCGCCCCAAGGCTGGAAATAAGAAGCTGAAAACAAGCACGAAAGATGCTGAAAGAAGCACGTCGAAAGTAAGCATTTTTTGTTTTCGCACCAATTCCTTGAAATTGGTGAATTAACCAATTGCTCGGTCACCCTGTATAATTGGTCCCGCGGAACGTGACTTTAACGATGAATTTCAGCTCGTTATAAAAGTTCTTATTTAAACACGAATCGTATGAATACTTGATATGGCATTATACAATATAAGATGTCGATATTAAGCGCTATTTGCAACGAAGCATAATGCTCGCCGTATTTGCGTATGCATGATGAGATTTCAGTCTAGCACCGGGCTCATTTTCCGTTGAATAAAAGAGACGAATAATCCCCTTTTCTTCTGCACTAATGATACGTACGCGGCATATGCACGATTAAGAGTGCATCTCCTTAAGATTCGCAATTAGCGGGGCAAATAATCGAGCATTTTAAATCAAACGTTGTAATTAACTCAATTTAGACCGATGGAGGCGTATATTGTGCGGAATTGTCTGGCTTTTTGTAAAGTTTTGGTAACTTCGAAAAAAAAGATTAACATTTGCGCGGATGGATCCAATTAATTTTGATTTTCTGACTCAATGCACTACGTAAAGTCGGTTTACATGCATGTACACGGTTTCGATACCAAGTATCTTGAATAGTTGTTTACGTTACCGGTTAATTCCGATGACAAATTAAATTGATTCCTTAAATTATTATACGAATACGTAACCTTTGTAACTATCCTGATTTGAAGAATTTTGTTAGTTGAAAATTGCACCTGAAAATAACGAGGGTGATTCTCATACGATATCGTTGCGCTCCATGCAGTTCGGTTAATTAATATTTCTAAAGGTTGGATATGTGTATATTTAGCGCTGTGCTGGTAGGAATTAATACATTAAAAGGGCTTCAACTAGTTTTTTTTTCTATTATCTGACGGCAATTAAATAAAATTTCCGAAAGTTTCTGACTTTTTTTTCTCTCGTTCGTTTTTTTTATCTCGAAACGCAAGATGGCGGCTTCAAAACTCTTCGAGCGTCACTTCATCGATGTCAGCATTCTTCGAGGTCGAGTAGGCGGTTAGGACTGCTGAGTTTTGGAAAATGGTGTTTCGAAATTGGTCTCGCAAAGGAGAAAATAGAAAAGTCACCGCATTTATGGTCCCAATTCGTTCCCATAAAAACTTCTCAGATAAATGAAATTCGGCAGTTGACCTCAAAAGCCGAGAGATTCTGCTGAGCAAGTAGACATAAGCGTTTGATTTAAGGTTTGCCGGAGACATCGGATGGGCTCCCAGGTCATAATTTTCATTTGGTCGTGATAGGAAACGACATTTCTTTGATTATGTCCGATGACGACCTTCTATAAGCTGCGTGAGGAACTCAGGTGGCGCTATTGCCGTTCCTCTGCATGCAACGAAGTCCACAGATGGCGCTGGTGCAGGAAATTTCATATGTGCGGTATTTTATGAACGGATCATACTTACCGAACTGTATTCATATTGTAACAATTATCTACAGTATAGTAACATTGTTCTCGCGAGAAGAAATGAAAATATTTTGTGTAGTGATTATACGCAAAATTGCGTTGTTGCTGTATACTGTACAAGTAAAGTTGAACATGCTTTAAAAGATATTGAACTGTTTTGAATTGTTTTATGGAACACTTATCTCTATGCCGTATTTGTTACGGTAAACGTTATTACGACAGGGTTCATTAATCTCTTAATAAAGCATACATTATTTTAATTGTTGTAACACTGCCAGTTTGCATGAATGAACGTAATTAAAAATTGTTCGCAGCATGTACATGTACGTGTAGATTAATTCGTTCTACTCCTATCTGCATGGTGCCTCGATACTCAACTTACTATTCTACTGTAGTTTAATAATGTGAAAATAAGATAAATATTGATCGAAAAATCATATTGAAATTCAGAAGGATAGGAATTAGCTAGGTGAACGTAGAACTACATGTACGTCTAGGGCTGCATAATAAATGATGGCATCATCATCAGAATTTAACGAATGACGTCACCTTCAGAACCGTTGAATTGAATAATTTTGTTTCTCAAATTCGATGCTTTCCGCTTAAAAGTTTTTAAATATCTTACAGACAATCTTAAGTTGAACGCAACGTGTTGCGGGACAACAGGTTGGTATACAGAGTTGTACCAATTGGGACGGGGATGTCCTATCGGTATCATCAGTATTGAGTTACGTCATCCCCGTCACGTTGCAATGGTTTCTACAGTAGCTGATTGGCTGTTCGAGTGCCATACTGTATACGCTCGCACACCGTGTTTTAAGACAGTATTTCGTGGCTGGGTGTCACGCAAAGCCGAGTACGAGAGACAGTTATCTTTATTTAGGAGAGAAGCGAGGAGCTTACGCAGTCGGGGGAATCTCATAACGTTCAATATTCGTTGCCAGGAAATCAGACGCCAAAATTAACTTTTTCAGCTTGTTCGACGGCTGCGGGCGCCCAATTTTGATCCGTGGAAAAAAAAAAGAAAGGTTTCATTTAAACAGCTCGAAAAGCTCATTTATTTCTCGAGCGAAATCAATACATCGCGTAGTCAAAAAGTAAGATGTGACCATGGGGAACCATCAACACGTTGCTCGAGCCGAAAGAGATAGGAATTGTCGAAGGGAAAACAAATCAATCATTTACTGGAGCATATACTGGGATTATGGATGCTGCCGCTCTAGCCCCCGTAGCCCCGGGGTTGTTCGGGGCTTCCTGAATCCGCGAACAACCCGTCGTACATTTCACGCATCAGCCACGGGACCCCGGCGGGCTTTGATGGATGAAGCCCAATTTAAACTTGCCAGAAATTCATCATCCGTGCTCATCCCTCGAGCCCTTGTCACGGCCGAGGGATCCGGCGAATTTTCCTCGCCACAGGTGGCGCCAGCGGCGCTCGGGCGTAGCGAGGTTAAGGCCGTTAATCGATATGGAATTCAAACGGACAAGTCTCGAGCACGTCCGAAACGCCCGGGTTGCAGAATGATGCGTCCAGAACTTAATCCGTCGTTTAGAAATGACTGGAAACGTGCAAGGTCTTATCCTGACACGGTGAACATAACCGACGCATTCTTAAGGTCAAAACCGTCCAAATGTAGTTTAGGGAATGCAACGAAAAATCAAGAAAGATCAACGACATCCCTGCAGCCATAGTGCTAACTTGGAAGGGTTTCTCCTATAATTTTCAGCTTAGCATCATTTCATCCGATTACTTTATCTGGGTTTGACGTTGAACTATACATCTTTTCCCGGCTTTAATGTTATAAGGGGGAAGTTAGGGAGTTTCGCATGTTCCACAAAATGAATAACGTCATTCATCAAAATTCTGACGGAGACGTCATTCATTAAATTCTGATGATCCATGGCGTCATCAGAATGTTAATGAATGACGTCATCATTTATTATGTCCCCCTCAGACGTGTAGTTCTACGTTGAAAATGAAGGATGTATAGCCAAAGTGTCTTTTCCTTTGTCTGCAAACGGTCGTCAACCGTTAGTTCACTCAGTTGATCCTGGGTAAATTAAAAGAAATAAACTGAGATCTGTTGTTCGGTCAATTCGTCCCCAGCGATTCGTCTCCTGTGCAACGGATTGATCTTATATGAAATTGGACAATATCGTCGATTGCGTCGTGGCATTACGTATAGATGAATGAGCTAGAGAATAGTTTGATAATGTCAATAGATTTGACAAGGGATGGATGGTATTGTCATAGATGTTGTCAGACCGGTGAGTGAATTAATGCGTCGGAGATATTTTGATACTGTCAATATCAATCCTTGGTCAGTTCAGCGATGCTAGTACGTCGATACTTTCGGCCAATTTATAACGTTTGATTAGATCTATAAATATTGACAGCTCCCAGTTTGAATTGATGAATAGTTTATATTTTGTTAGTGCGGTATGTCGATGGATTGATATCAAATGCTTGAAATGAGTTTGAAAATGTTCCGATGTTTTCAGTATGTAAATATGAACTGTAAACATAGATACAGTATACTGTATAGGCCTACTTAGATGTACTGCATTTAGACACAGTCAATATTTATTACCCTCGTATACTATCTATGAGGGTTAACGATTTCGAGTGTTTTGATGTTATCAAAACATGATGATGTTCTAGAGATTAATTTGGAACTTTTGATATTGTTAACAAATATTGGCAGGGCGGATGGCTTTAACCATATTGCGACATCGAGACTTAAGTGGTGACGGATGAGTGGGGGAACATTTTAGCAGCGTAAACACGCACTGTTCTCCTGGACTTGTTCGCTCGAAATTGTTGACAACGTTACCCGAGTTACCTCATGTCGCCATGGCGTGCCTGCGGAATTATTGACAATAAAATCAGTTGACGTCACGCCTGTTCACTTCTAAAAATCAAATCGCTAACAGTTTGTTCGCAAAATATTAAGTGGCAACAACGGCATTGACATTATTGACAACACATAATGTTGGTGCGAACGAGAATGCGTAGAATGTGGATTTATTGTACACTGTAGATGTAGACACGCTACAGCTTGCGTACCTTATACCAAGGGCTCCGGTGTAGATTATAGGGTTGGGGACAGGAAATGCGAAATTCGATGAATTGTTGGCAGATTAGGTTAAGACCCGCTCGTGGGTGGTCCCGAATTAAAAAGCAATAGCCTTAAAATAAATGAAATCCTCTCGGATTTGTTAGGGAAGTGGAAGACCAATTTAGGTATCCATCAGGAGCGCATTGGAAAATCGATTGCTTTTCTCTAGGATTTAAATTGAGTTTCTGCAGAGGCCGTGTTTTTCATGGAAATTGGGCAGATTGGAGCGATTCAATTGAGGCGTATGGCATCCGAATAGAAATGGCTGATTTTCTGCGGTGAATATGGGCTAAGATGAGAAGACGCATGCACGACGCACGCACCGCCACCGAGTGGGATTGTAAACAACTAACGGTTTATTTGCAAACGACGGGAGCTGCTTTTAATTCACAACCAACTCTTTTCTCGCAATTCGCTCTCAAATCAGACCAGACGCTAGAGAATTTTACGAACAAATAAATACTACCGCTTTTCAGAGGCAGAACGATAGAACAGAAACTTACAAATGTGCGCATATAACTTCTGTTTTTAACTGATTTTTCCAAATAAATAGTGATTTATAAGTAAATATAAGGAATAATTTTCCAAATATTCATTTTTAAAGAAAAAAAAGTTGTGTTGAAATGTACATGCATTTATGAACGTGCACTATGCACGTATAGTTAGCCAAACAATGTGAAGTCACACTATAAAGCTTTGAAATTTAGCTTATTTTATAAACTCTCTTTTTTTAGCAAATTTTTAGCTAAAATTATGAAGTGCCGATCTTGAGCTGATACTGATTGGTCAGCATTCTCGCCTCGCATTCGGCAGACACGGGTTTGATTCCCGTGTCGGCTATCCTTGATTGTGGTTTTTCATGGTTTCCCACAATCCCTCCAGGCGAATACTGGGACAGTTTCTATAATAAATCGGCCATGACCGTCTTCCTTTCCCATCCCATCCTTCTCGTTAAGGTTCCGAATACTGGAAATGTAATTTCATTCCAATGTTGGAATCCATCATGACCATACTGTTTAGTCTGACTTAATTTGCACAATGATCCCCCCATGCAAAAGGGTACTATGTACTGACTGTAGGGTAAAGAATTGAATTGAATTTATTTAGCCAAATATCTAGTGAATCTTAAAACGAGTTGAAATTAGCTCCTTTCCATATCCCCTTAAGCGCTCCATGGTCAGTCCCGCTCGATATCAGCCGGGTCGCACCCTCTTTGACCCACGAAATAATGCCATCGGTGTTTGACGCGGTTAAGGCGTCATTTTTCTCTCGTTGTCCGTTATTCGGTATTAAATGCGATAATAAATAGGATTGCGAAAGATTAAGCATCTCGTAGGACATTGGTTTTTCTGAGGACAAAAACTTGCGTCGTTGTTCTCCTCGCTATTATATGACGTGCAATCGACGTTAACGTCGCGGCCTCGGGTTGTTGCAACTCGTGATTATTGCAGTTTCCTGTCACAACTCGGCCATCCATCTCTCGTTCTCCATTTTTCCATCCGAAGCAGCAAATGACGAGCCCTTAATTCCGGCGTTGCCACTGGGTCATTGTTGCTCCGGGATCGAAGCTAGGAGGGGTTGCCATCGTGGGTCTGTGGGAGTAGGTGGGGGTGGGCAGGATAAGGGGGGCGAGAGCTTTTGTTCGTGACGTCATTGACACTCATGATGATGGATGAGCCGTACCTCGGGGCGACGCCAATTGGCTGGCTGCGACGCTGAATGGCGAGTTGCGCCGTGAAAACACGCGTTTTGAATGCCAGTTATTAATGGAGAAATTCTGGGGTAAATAATGATTAGCCTGATCGAGCTTAAGAAAGGAAAAAAAATTGTTGCCGTCTAACAATACTCCGGGGAAAATCCCCTCGCTAGGTACATGGATAGATTTTTTTTTCTCACGCGTTGGGGATTCTTCTTGAAGCGCCGTGAGTTGACGATGGAAAAAAAACTGTTTTTGTGGTATTAGAAATTGAAAAAAAAAATTGAACTTTCTAAAGTACCTTCGGAAACTTCAAAAAGGTGGATTAGTCAAGTAGATTAATCAACCCTAAAACCAGTCCCCACGATGTAATGAAAATTCTGGCAGTGCATAGTTGGTCATAAGTAAAGTCGCAATTTGAGCTGGATGCAATGCTGATACGTTCGTCAAGTGTTACATTTTCCAGATTATTTATAATAAATGTAAATATGGGAAAAGTGCTTAATTCTTTCCATATTGGCTTTTCAAATCGAGGGATTCAACGTGGTTGCTACTTTGTTTAAATTTGATAATAATGACGAAGCAAATAACCTTGCCGTTTCCCGGCGCTGCTTTCGTACTTGGTAATTTATCGTCATTTAATAGTGTTGCAATAATTTTGATAGCCACAAGGCTGCCACCGCAAACCTGCGTTGCCGTCACGTGACAACACGGCGGTTTCACAAAGAACTGCGCGTAGTTATTTTTACATATTTCGTGTAATTTGCGGTAAGAGTCGGATTTTTCCTTCCAGTCGACACAATCTTTCTCTATGTCTAGAGTAATTCATTCGAACATATTTAGCAAATTTAAATTTAAATTTAGTACAATTTCAACGCTTGTTGATTTAGTTTAGAAAGTACGTATGTATTCTTTATCCCAGTCCTATCTAAACGTCCTCGCGCTTCCTGTGCGTATAGTCAATGAATGAGAACACATTGAATGCTTACTTTTGCCGTGCTTCTTTCAGCTTCGTTCCTGCTTGTTTTCATCTTCTTGTTTCCAGCTTTGGGGCGCACAATGAATTCTGATATCAGCGTGATGGTCAGTGTGCTTGGTGGCGCCACTGCATGAGTTATACAATATGCTTGGTGAAACATTCCGCGTAAAACCTTCCACATGCGCATCAGTATCTCATGATGAGTGCAGGACACGTTTTTACGGTACATAGGCGGCATACAATCGATGGCTACACTTTTGACCAATAGTGATCTGTTAAAGAGCTTAGCTCGGCTATAAGCTTTCTTGTGTGCGCCTTCATTTAAAACGCATGCCGCATTCTTATCCCGCTTGGTGGCGCTAGTGTACGCCGAGTGGTAAGCGTCTGCAATAAGCATTCAGTGTGTTCTTACCCTATGGCTTTTAAAAATCACCAGCCCCCAAATATTTCATGACTGTCACAACTTCTCCCCAACGTTCGTAATCAACATAACTTGAAATAATTTTAAAAAAACTCATCCTTGCGAATGATTATCCAGTTTTTTTTATTATTATCGTAAATCAGGAGTCGTAAAATTATAATCGTGACGTCATCGCCTTCGAGACGCTCCTCTCCTTTATAAGTGAATACGTGATGTCTGATACGGGAAGTTTCTAATTTAAGATGTTTGCAGCCGTGAAAACGTTCATTTAAAGTGCTATTAATGTCTCCAACATTATATAATCAACATGCAAAACGGAACAAAAGAATTTAAATCATAAACTTACTGCATACACATAGATTATTTATGGCCTGTTTACACACACACTCGATTTTTAGGGACAAATAGGCCTATAGATCATAGTAATGGCAAGCAAGGAGTCAGAATGGTAAAGCTTAAAATAAGTGGGTAACTCTGCAGGTTATTGCATCAAATTATCGGTATAATATACTTTACGATTTCCCCCTTTTCAAGATTATTTTTAAAGGTTTCTAAACTTGTTTTACTAAGTTTTATGACTTACCCAATATGCTCATTGTTTCAGTCCTCTACAATGGTGGACTTTCTCTTTATCGTCCTCATAACGTACTGCAAATGTAAATATCCTCAGTTTCACGAGGCAAAGAAAAGTTTGAATCTTATTGATAAAAAATTTAAAAAACACTAAAGAAGAATTTATAATGTACTGTTCTTGTTTGGCATGTTAGTCATGGTTAGGGTTACAACAAAAAACCGATCATAATATTATTATTTTTTTCTTATGCATTACGTTTATTACTAGCTCTAAAACAAACAAAAAATATTTTAAAGCTATTAATAAACGTAAGGCGTAAATAAAAAATAAAGAAAAAATAATAATATTATGATCGGTTTTTTGTTCAGAAAAGACTGAAAGATAAGCAAATCGCAGCCTGTTCTCTGGTTCCTAGACTTTAAAATATCAATGACTCAAGTACTTAGATTATGCGCATAAATTTTGATTTGAAAAGCATATGGCCAGTATAAATGACGGGTAAAAATTGCAGGTCTGTAAAAGTGGGTATAATATCCGGTATTTCAGCAAAATATATACTGTTGAATATAAATTGAAACACAAAAAATTAATGTAAAATCTTACTTGAATCAATGTGGTCATCTACAGCTTGTAGGTTAAGATTCGGATTCGGAAAACGAATTGTAATGTTAACATCCAAATATGTGACTATGAAAATGGCCAACAAATACATGTATGTCGTTGTTTCACGTTGCGGATACCTTTATTAAGACGAAACGATACAGTTAATTGCACTTATTAGGCCCAATTGACAAGTGTAAGGTAATTATTATTTAAGTGGCTATTTTTAATCTGGATTTTTAGATTTCGAAGCAGAGATACAGTATGTCGGGCAGGCTATTGAATAATGTATATTAGATATTGCGGTGAAATTTCATACGTGCCAAAAATGGTGGTTGCATGTCAGGGACGGGAGGGAAACATGGCTGGTATACATGGGCAAATACTCTACAACGACTCATCTTTGGTAAACATACTAGTACTATACAGCTTATTAAGCAGCCATATGTGTGTACATAAGGAACCTGTTTTAATTTAAAACAGGAAATCGAGAAAGTTAATACACAAAATAACTAAAAAAAAAAACAACGGAAGAACTGGATGGGGGACTATACTCACGGAAAAGAAAACATGAATTGGGGGTTCACCAATCACCACGAAACTATGAAACTATTTTTTGCTAGTGCTTAGCTCATATTTCACCATGGAAGACTTTTTGACCGACAAACAGCATCTTTTTAAGTTCAACTCACCATCAGTTTATAAATTTCTCTTGTGATCAAGTCAGGTCAGAGGGCAAATTGTGTCATGAGGCGAAATTCGTTTGCCTTGAGCGTAATGTGCTGCCACCTTATTGAGGCTTTTCGAGCACCCGCTTACGCTCTACCGGAAGCTAGTGCTTGAAAAAAATTTTTCTGAAAATTACCGCGTAAAGGCCACTTCCAAAAGCTAAATATCATACTGAAAGACGATTTTGTCGATATTTTTCAAACGCATTCCTTAACTTATGATAGGAGTACTCAGACATAAGCCTTTTAGGAATCTTACTTTGACGATCGTGGAGTCACGTTTGCATCGACATTAGCATGCCTGTTTTACGACATGAAGATTCTGTCTGAGATCCCTAATATAAGCGATGGAAGTATACAATTTTTAATTAAATTTACAAGGAGAAAATTTCCAGCGTCAATATTACGCCCAGGAATGCTTTTGAGTTTTTTTTTTAAATTAAAATCGAGATATGGTATCACCATAATATAATTATGAGGATCTTTTTAGAATTTCACATAAATAAAAAAAATAACATTTTACCTCAATCCAATACAAAATTTTCATTTTCATGGTTCAAGGAAAAATCGAATTTAAAATAAGAATTAAAACAAAATTTCGATTCTTTTCGCATTAGTACTCTTTGTCTATCGTTTTAATTAATAGAGAATATCTGAATGTTTATTCCTCCTAGTTGACGTCGATTACTTATTGATAAATTTAAACAAACATTTGAATAAATCAAATTAACGACGTTTGGAATACATTCATCTGCTATTCATCTTTCGACGTTTCTAAAATAGCAATTATTCACTTTAAACTAATTCGCTGAGGTAATATTTAGTTCGGTTTCCTAATTTAGAAAAAAAAGGGCTAGCTGCTTCAGACAGCGTAAAGTACCGGCACGTGTATGGAACCACTGCCACACCAAGATGAAACAAAACACAACAAAACGATGAAAGCAATGCAAATCAAAGCACACAAAAATCAATCGTGCTAAATTAGGCAATTTTCAAGCAAACTTGTGGTTTTAATAAACCGATCGAAATCAAGAATACAACTGCACAAATGCTAAATAAATTTGCGTATTTTTGTCATCCGAGCATCAAAATGAGTAAGTTCAGGGAAAGTGGTCTGATAACGCATGCAAGTCAAAAATATTTAATAAGAATTAATCAAAACTGTCGGAGTTTTACATAAACTGCTTCATGCCTCTCTTAAATTTAACAAAAGAGCGAAACCCATTTTATTAATGCGCTGTGCTGTCAGTCGTTAACGGGGAATTTAAAATAACATTTTATCGCTTATTAAATTTGGCACAGCATGTTGCCATTTACCCCATCTAATCTTCCCCAAAAATAGGGCATAAATTCAAACGTGAAGTCATTTCAAGCAGATTTATGTAATACCACATTTTGATTTCAGTGTTAAAGCGGACAAATCGTGCAATTAATCAAACAATGAAACTCAAAATAATTAAAAAATGGATGCAAATAAAAGTAGAACCATATAAAATAAAGCATGTTTCAATAAAAAAATGACAAGCAACAAGTGTTTGTGACAAACGGGCATCATTTCACTTCAAAAAAGCTGAGCAATAAGTGATTAAAGCACAAGACACCAAGGTCATCGATTGCGCTGAGATTAGGAACATCGAATATGAAATTAATTCTCATCAGGTTCACAGCAATCAGATACTCTACGTATTCTGATTTCATCGACGGAATTTCACTGTACATGTAAAACCAATCAAACTAAAGATTGTTTTCGTTTTCTCTTTAGAAATACTGGTGCCGAATTCTGGATAAAAAGCCTGTACGAAATTTTGCAGATTTAGACGTGCAAAATTAGCAATTTATTTCGCAAACTTAAGTTCGGTTTGTTGGCAAATTATCAGAAAATCGGTGTTCAAAAATGAACAACACTCGCCAGGAATAAAATCGAACTACTTCGAACATCCTGTTTCGCACAACTCAGGTAACGAATTCATCGTAAAAATACGCATTTGAACAAATAAACAAAATCGGCTATCAACCAGAAATACCACATTTCCGAAACTAACCTTTGCCGCATTAAAGTGCATGTGTTACGTCGAAATGGGCTATAAGAGCAAGCAAACAAAACCATGCGAAAAATAAAATTACATCTCCTCAGCAACTGGTTCCATTTCACTTATTTACAGAATTTCAATTCCTTGACACTGACTGGAAGAATATTAAAATAGCTGATAATAGGAAAAGCAGCACTTGGCTTTAAATGACTATATGTAGAGGCCACAGCATCATCCGTATTAGTCAAATGTATGCACCTTCAGCGTTGACCTCATTGCCTTTTTCTCCTAGCACTGGTCTATAAAACGATTGACACAGATTACTTAGTAATTAAAACTGTTGAAAAATAACTAAGGCACAAAGACTAAAGCATAAAATAAATAGAACAAAATTTGCATGATCAAGGGCCTATTTTGTACAGAATCACAGCCGAAAATGTATTAGGCCACAATAGCCGTGACTTGTAACGATTTTTTCAGTATCACTTTCTGAAGAATTGGGGTAAGAAATATCGACAGAAAATAAAATATACAACAGAATAGCCAACAACACCAAATTCCGTTTATTTTGCTGATCAGACGCCAACTGCTGGTTAAAAATAATTATTTGTACTCGAAGCAGATCGTAAAATAAAACGTGAACCATTCTTTACCGGCTGTAATCATTTGTGGCAGAAAACATACAGCATTATAAAATGGAGTAATTTTCATGTTTAACAGAATGTTGAGTTTTTTGAAAATTGCCATTACTTTGAATGATTTTAAGTTGGAAAGCCTTATAAAGTCCAAAAAAGTGGAATTCGCGTTATTATCTCCACCCATTTTAACTAAAAAAATGCATCCCATTAGGGTTAACACATTCTCTTAATCGAACATTAGCTAATCAGAGATTACCGGAAATTGGTGCAGTTGTCATTGGCATCCACACATCTTCTTTCTTCTGCCTAACCAACTCAAATGATGCAAAGGTCAATGACATTTCGAAGAACCCTATAATTGACACATTATGCAGCCAAGCACCAACAAGTTTCTCTTTTTAAAACGCAGACAGGGGACAAGCATGGAATTATTATAGATAATAAACAAACTTTGTATTACAAATTTGTATTGGGAACGTTATTTTTAGACTTTCAAATTTAGATCTAACGCCTGGCTTCACTTGAAGTAAGCTAATCATAGAATAATCATAAAAAAAACTAAAAAGCCTAGATCAACTGACAATTTCTATAACACGTTCGTGGGAAGTGGTATCTTTCGGCCCAACCCATGTTAAATTAAATCGTCGATTACATAAGTTTCAGTTAAAAGATTGGGTCCCTGTCAAGTGTCAAGAGAATGGAGAGGTCAAATTGATATATAGGGATGCAGCATGGTGGCGCCATCTGGAATCTATGAAAGCTAGTGAACTGAATTTTCTAAATTACAAACCCTATAAATTTTACAAATGAAAAAAGAAGAATTTAATAGGCTTTAACCGAAAATTAAAAGTTATCCATAGGAAGTTCACAGTTTAATAACAGAAAATGGAAAATTTGGGTTTAACGTAAACAGTAGTATTCTTGTTTTGAGTCTGAGCTATGACACTGAAATTCCCTAAGTCTAGAAATGCAATATTTAGGAAACCTCTTTTAGGCTGCTATTGCTACTTATTTTCCTGAAAAATATTTTTCTCATCGTAACTTCTTCAGGTTTTCTAGCCTGCAAGACACCCTGTTGTGAGTCATTTTAAAGAAGGAAAAAGGTGGGTATAATTTCAGTTATAATGAATTATACCATCAACTAATAAAACACTTGTGTAAAATGTAAAAACATAATTACATAAAAAGTAAATATAACGAAAGGCCTGTTTAAACTACATGCATTATTTTTGAATTTGGTAAAGCAATGCATATGTTTGGTGTTCATACCACCCTGCCCTTATATACATATTATAAAATGATACTTTTTTATAATAGCTGATTATCAGTTAATCGACTAGGCAACATCAAAGCCAATCATGTCATCATCATATCAATTTTTGTCTTCAATGTGGTAGGGATTTTTAGGATTGAAAAACATCACAGTTTAAGCGTAAGAGATATGTCCACTACTCGAAGGACTACTGGACATCACTAAGAGGGCGATATCCCCACACAATCAGACTAAAAATTCATACCAAAGTAATGTTAAGTGGAAAATAAGAAATCCAAAAAAGCTTTAAGTTACACCAGGGCGATATACTGTTTGGCAATCAAAAAGGCTATCAAGAAACGCAGACTATCAGAAAATAAACTTCCACTTACAAGTTTAAGATTTACACGGTCTTCATAAGCCACAGAAATTGGAAAAGAGTGAAATGATTTTGGGAAAGAAAGCAGTGATTTTTGACATTTTATAGAAAATTCAAAGTGTTTTCTGAAAGTCTGACAGCATGCTACCCTTGTGCACGAGAAGCTTCAGGAGAATTACATTTCAAAACTCATTTAGAGAAGTACACCACCATCTTCACAACCAATCCAGCAAAAGTAGCATTCACCTAGTAGCTTACAGCATTGATGCAAAACCAATCTAACAATTTTGTTTTACTCATAGCCATAAACATTAAAATTTTCAAACAATCTGACCGTTCTGACGTCACAATAAGCATTGAATAAATTTTTTATTTAATTTAGAAATTCTTTTGAAACCTCACTTTTATAATAAAAATATTTAATTTAATAAAATAACTTTTGCCTAAAGTTTCAAAGCTAAGATTTACAAATTATTAACAATATTAATTTCATTATTGGCAGGCAATGTATCATAAAGCTTCATTCATAAATGTTTGACTTATTAGCATCAGCCTCAACATTAATACTGCTTTTCTCCATCAGATTGATCCAACTCTAAATTGGTTTTGAAATTAGCTTAATTTTAGACACATTATATATGATTATCTAATGACCTTTTCAGCTAGTCAAAAAAGCAACCACTCGTCAGGCATACATAAATGAACGAACAAGTATTAAATTATTACATGGAAAGGGTATCGACAATTCTTCATATACCAATACAGATGACCAGCCTCTATTTAATTCTTCAAAGGCCTTTGACAAATCTTGTTCTAAAAGTTTATAAAAGAAATATCTTCCATGGATATTCTAGCTCACCCTTACACATCAACAGTAATCGTTCCTCTACTAGGAGCTCAAGCTAAAGATTGGCAGTACAAGACTAATTTACAATTGCTTGAAAAAAAATCAGAATATTCCTTTGAATGACTTTCCTTTGAATGACTAACTGGCACCTTAGAGGGTCTGGAGAATTGCCAAATTCCCATTATCGCAATCAAAATTTAGTTTTGTGAAAAATAAACAATATACGTTTACAAGATGTTATTCTGTACAGACAGCCTGAATTGGGACCCATAAACTTCAAACAAAGCTTTTTGAGGAAAATATTTCCAAAAAAAAAAATGTACACGAAAGCCTCTATAAAAAACGTTAATCTTAATATTGCAAACATTTGATCGATCATTACCAAATTTACTTGTACAAGCATGGTAAACAAGTTCATCCAAAGTGTAAAACTATTTTATAATCCAAGTTCTTAGCTTAACAGCAGCTTGTAATAGTCTATGTTTCTAAAAAATTAAACAGACCTTTTCTTGATGGCTTATCAGCAGATTTATTATCTAATTACGTAATTAGATAGTTGGCTTATTTCATGCACTCTTTTTGAAAATATTTTCACACCAATCAATACCAGGTAGTTCTACCAGAAAATATTCCATTCTAAGTCACACATACCCGTCAACAAATCACCAAACACACAACAATCTTACAATTTCTCCCAACTGATTAAAGCACAAAATTATATCATTTCTAAAAATGAAACATGGGACAAGTGCTGCTATTTCCAACGAACATACATGCACACACGTACAAAGAGACTGCCATAAAAATGCACTTTACCGTTTAATGAAACAAACAAAAAAACTGCGAAAATGCAGCCGATAGTCCAGCATCATGGAGTCTTTTTACTGTATAAGAATAATATACACAATACAAAGCATGTTTCGTTACCTTTTTTAAATTCTTCGTGTCAAATTCAGTAAAAATCATCACAAAGTCAATGAATCACAAACTGTCTTTCATTTAAGATGCCAGAACGAAGAAAAGAGAGATTCGATGAGCTCGGCACCATCTTCATATCCTCAGTAATGGCAAATACAGGCAATGGGGAATCGGTGTGCGAGGTTAAGCCCTAAGGGCCAATGCCAAAGAACGAGAAAAAATGATTCGAAGGAGTCAGTGACGCTACCTTCTACTTCACTTCATTGGTTGCAAAGAGCGATCATGAAGTCAATTAGCGTAAAACTGAAATTCACAGAATGCCCTAGCTATATACAATTGTGTAACTTTTCTGTTGCCCAGTGCAACGAGGAGTGGCAGCAATGCATAATAATGCTAGTTATCTAAGAATTTGTGCAAAATTAAAGTATAAAAAATCAAAAATTCCACATCTCAATATATAGGTCGCATCACAGTATATAGAAAGTTTTATAAACGGACGTCTCTTCAACGAGAGTCCCCCGGGAAGATCTCTAGGTGCTTGAGGGATTCGGGGGCCATGATAATTTCGCCAGAGTTTCTTGCGTTGCGTTTGCCTTTAGAATTGAATTTTCGTATTCCAATTGACTGATCCTATCCATTAACTCTTTAATATTCTCTTTCAGCACATCCACTTCCTCACGAACAGCAAACATCAAATGACTTTTTACAAGATCCTGAAAGAAACGTACGTATTTCTTTAAAAAAAAAATGATGATCCAATAAAATCCAACAGACCAAATTAAGAAATAATCAAAACTTAAGTGCAGTGATCAAAGTAAAGCAAAAGCCATCCATTTTACAAACGTTTACACGAGTTGATCGATTATTGCATAACATGGTTAAATGAAACACCGTGGATTGGCAATTAAATGGTTTTCAATTTACTCGTGATTGATCAACGTCAATCATCAATAATTTAAACTTACCATGGCTTGCTCAATTTTGTTGTCAATGGCTACAGTGCTGGCACCAGATGCACTAGAATGAAAGAAAAAAATGTCATGTACTTAGACAAATGAGGATTTCAGCAAATCATAAATTGCAATAAAACATTTCAAGAAACCTAAAAGAGGCCTCACTCAAACACCTCAATGTTTCAAGTGTCACGTAGGAGCTGTGTGCTTTTAGCTTTAGTTCTCTCATTTCAAGAAGCTAATGTAGAATATGCACCAAAGTGCATTCAAATTCACCTTGAAGGTTTTTAATGTGCGTAACTCAATGATGCTCATCAACCTACTATAATGATACACAGTACATGTATGATGCATCGATCTACCCAAGGCATACAAGTGTGCCACCCATCGGCTACAGCACATACACTGTATTTCTATAATGTATATGTACCAATTTGTCTTTGACCAAGCCTAATAGTAAAACACAGTTCCTCTGATAAATGGTGTAATCATGCAAAGGTTCCGCAAGGCCTAGACCGCAATAATCAAAAAAATATGACTATAAATTTTAATTTACTGTTTAAAGATTAGGATTATAAATTACAATTGCAGTATTGTATACCACATTGCTTCCTATACATAAAACTTTCATTATATTGCTGGAGCAAGCTTAACAGATATCACGACAGAGTTGAAAAATTCAAACAACATGTAGAATCCTGAAAGTTTTTTTTAATCTACCTAAATGATACTTCCGTTCCCGTGAATAGGTTCTAATATAGATGTTCAGGACACTAACACTGCGCGCTGATACAAGAAAATATATTCAAGTTTTTAAAAAAAGTAGGTTTTACCGCAAAAATTAATAGTGAAGTGCTCAGTGCTTCATTCGTAAAACTTTCAAAACATGTATACATTACTGCTGGAACAAGCTTAGCAAATATCACCACAGAATTGAAATAGTAATCAAAATACATGTAGATGCACTGGCAGCACCAGTGAAAGGAAAAAAAGTGCAATACAGTACACATGTTTTCCTTCAGTGCAGTGAATTATAAAAACATTTTCAAGGTTCATGTTGTACCATGCTATCATCCTTAGAAATCATTCAAGGATGAGTGCGTTCAAGTTCCACAGAATATTTACAGTGTCAAGAACTTTCACCACATTGGTCAAAGGCAAAATTATCATCAGTACGCCGACGCCGCGCCCTAATAAAACTGCCGAACAAGTACATGTAAACCAAAGGAAGCGCAGTCCCATGCTTCACAAGAAACACGTGATTAAGTTCTGACCTTGACAATGCCAAAAATTTAGCCTAGTAAACTAAATTTTACTGTTCACAATGATATAAAAACAAATTTCTGGATTGCGGAACTTGCTCTGACAACCAGGCCACTCATTCCCGATTCCATCATCCATGACCAGAAGCTAACATATTACACATACGGAAGGTAGCCCTAATCTACGCAAAAACAACTGCATGAAAAAAACAACTTACATTTCTGCAGATTTACATATCTGTAGGCTAACTTCTGAGTTTTCAATACTGCACATGTGCTTTATGGGTGCATTATAACACATTTGCCTGTCGAGTGCTGGATACGATATTTGTCTGTTCAATACCGGATAAGATATTTGCCTGTTGAATACAGGAATGCGCATTTGTGGGTCAATTGCAGGATTGAAAATTTTCTGGTCAGATGTAGGAATATATATTTGCCGATCAGGTGTAGGACTACGCATTTGCCGATCAGGTGTTGGAATACGCAGAACTTGTTGATCAGGTGTAGGAATACGCAGAACTTGTTGCTCAGGTGTAGGAATACGCATTAGCTGATCAGATGCAAGACTATGCATCTGCTGGTCAGATTCATGGATATGCAGTTTCTGGTTCGGTGCTGGATAAGACATTTGCCTGTACATTACCGGTACACGAATCTGCTGCTCAGGTGTTGGAATGCGCATTTGCTGATCAGGTGTAGGAATGCGCATTTGCTGATAAGGAGATGGAATATGCATTTGCAAGTCAGGTGCAGGAATTCGAATCTGCTGGTTAGATCCAAGAAGACATAGTTTCTGGTTCGGGGCAGGAAAGCGTATGTGCTGGTCGGTTGCAGGGCAACAACGTTTCTGGTCGAGCGCAGGGCAATGTTGAGACGGGTCAAATACAAACTTGGGTTTCATTTCCATTGACATGATGTGGATGCCAGGGGAATAAAATGAATCTCGAAACTGATACGCGACATGAAACTGAACCACGATTTCCATTCACCAAAGATCAAAGTAGACCAATTAGCGATGAGAGTTTCAAAATGAAGAGATATGTTCGTGCGAATGCAGATAAAAGTATCAAGTTATCGAATGACGGCCACGAGAACTCAATGACTGACACGATTAAATAAAATCTTAAAGCTGGAAGTTGACTGTATGCAAGCTGCTCGATATGTGAACGGTGCAGACTCCGAACAAGCAATGATATGGATAGTCATCGACCAATAAAAAAACAACTTCTGGCCCTGCCCTTCTCAGAGAGGGACAGACAACTTCCTTGGACCATTTTAATCCTCACGCCACATTATGCCCTCCTAGCTCCTCAATTTCCCATTGGCCAAATACCGAATCGAGCTTCCCTCAACGCAAACTTTGTACAGCACACTTTTTGATATATAGGTCTTGGACAAGGACAATAGGAACATCACGACAGACACATATAGGTCCTATCGGTTAATGATAGTGACGGAGGGAACTTGAAGGGCTGAAAGAAAGGGCTGGTTGGTCCCCAAGGAGATATAGGCAAGAGCCACGGGTCAGCGATATGGTGCATTGTTGTAGAAATCTGTATGTAGGCGAATTTCCAGAAATGGTCAGGAAACCTGTCGAGTGAGGTTGGTTTTATATATGTATAGCAATGCTATTCCAGAATGGTGATAGTACAGTATGTCAGCAAAACATGTTCCAAAATTACACCATTTTGCCGTAATGCACTCGCTCGCGCCAGATTAAATACAAAGCACTTACCGTGGATTGAACACTATTTTTCAATTTTACAAACAAGTTAACGTTCGCAATATTATGGGTGTGTAAAGTACATGTAACACTTTTCATTAAAGTCAATTTTCGACATGAAGGAAATGACATTTTCTTTATTAGAGATCACGCTTTTCTGAGAATCTGTCGCATTTCACTCTTGGCATCATCGTAGAGTTTTTCAAACAGGTCTCCGATATGACCTAACTAGATGAACTCAACGAGTTTGAGTTGGGGTTTCAGCTAAGCGAAACGCATTGAATATTGAGCCCTTAAGCAATTAAGTCATACAAGAGGAAAGTTATATCTGGAAATACGGCATGTTCAAGAAGTTCTGTTTTTTAGAATGTGAATTTCGAGAAATAAAATGGTTCAATTTGTCAATTATAAAAACGTAAATGAAATCTAATTACTTTCAGTTTGAAATTCCTTTTTTTTTAAAGCCATGATTAGTAAAATGCTCAGAAATATACGCTTGAGTTTTCGGACACGCCTAAAATTGCCAAGTTTCCAAATATAACTTTCCCCGTGTGTGATCGCCTTTATACGAAGATTCAAAATGCTTATAAACATTCACAATTTTGCTACATGTATGCAATACTGTACATTTTTACAACTGGGGCTATAAGCAACCGCTCTGAGAAATTTTAAACTGATGATAAAATTAAATGATATTATGTAAACTGTTTTATTTTGTATTAAAGGCATGTCTTCCTTGAAATTTGCCAAATATCTGCCTGTTTTCTCGCACGTATATTTCAAATGATGAAACAGGCGTCGTTAAGCTTCAATAAGCAAACACGAGAGCAGCCAACTAGAAATCGTTTAAAGCAACGAGTGACGTCAGGAGTGACGAGTGGTATACTGTTGAGTTCAAGAGCAAAATAACAATCCTGTACTGGAAGAGCTAGCGTAATTCAAAGATTGTATAAAATTCTCCATCACCATTTTAAAACGATCAAATTATACAATGATTTTTAGGGCATTTTGAAACGAATTTATAGAAAACTTTCGAAGAACAAAATAATGAAGTTATAATTGATATTAGAAAATTTAAAAGAAAGTTTACTTCATTTTCTACAACAAATATCCGTAATGAACTCATGTTCTATTAACAGGCAGTCATCTGAACAAGTCATCTTGGCAATTTACCTGTAGCATGTGTTCAGATATCTGAACACATGCTACAAGTAAATTGCAAATGCGAGAATCTGCTACAGTAGACAGTTTCAACAATGAACCTTGTGTAATTAACGCATGCGCCGGAATCACGTGAGTTCACTCTCCGCGAATGCAATGAATTAAAAGTCACATGATAACGGAATGATTACGAAATACTCATAAGGTCCATTGCAGCAAATAAGGTGCGCTATCGCAGTTCTGTTTGCAAAAAAATCCATTGGATAAATGTACTCTGGAGAAAAACTGCATAGACTCGAGAGCTATAAAACGGTTAGTGACTTAAAAAGATAGAGCAGATCATGGAGTTTACAGATTTGATGACGAGAAATGCACGCTCTAACAAAAACACAGTTGTCTAGTTTACACAAAGGTCTTTCAACTGTGGAGTAACCAATAAACAACAGTATATTATTGCTTATGTCTGTATATATTCAAAAATAATCTTCCAAGGCATACATGTTATTAGATAGAAATAAAACACAGCAAACAAAACGTTATATGGCCAACTGCGACATTTTAAAATATTTATTTTAATTAATTTCAATGCTTAAAAGGTAAACTACATACTGTATAAAAATAAATTAAAGTTTTATTGAGCAAGACTTTACGGCGTCGGTAAGTATATCACTTTCAAATGCATAAACGTCATGGAACATTACTAAAACAGGAGTCGACCAGTAAATTTAGAAAACGTATTACGTACAGTACAGTATATATGCATGTACATGTATGCTTTTCAGAATTAAAGTTATTAATCAGGAAGCGTACCGATAAGCTTCTGACTTTCAAGCTTTTTCTACTGAGAGTGGATGGGATCTGGCAATCAAAAGTATTTCATTTATAATCTGGTAACAAAGTGAATCATTTTTACGATATTAATGAATGGTTTCAAGATAAACTTAAATAAATTTACCGAGAAAATTTTTTTAAGAAAATTAAAGCTCGGATCAATGGATCCTCGACGATTTATATAAGTACATGTACATCTATTTTAAAAATGAAATCTCAACCAGATCACGTGAAACTATTTTTGATTTCTCGTACAGTAAATGTACTTTTTATGCTCGCAAATTTAAAAATAAGAATTGTGAATAAAACTCATTTACTTTCTATTTCTTGCATCAATTACCTGTTTAAATAAAGCCCACGCCTATAGGTTTTTCTTGCGCTATAGCCGTCTCAACCACTGCCAATATGAAATCTCAACCAGATCACGTGAAACTATTTTTGGTTTCTCGTACAGTACAGTGAATGTACTTTTTATGCTCGCAAATCTATGCGTAAATTTAAAAATAAGAATTTTGAATAACACACACTTACTTTCTATTTCTTGCATCAATTACCTGTTTAAATAAAGCCCACGCCTATAGGTTTTTCCTGCACTATAGCAGTCTCTTTTCCCAAAATCCAAGATGGCGGCCATTTTAAGGTGAATTCTCAACAGGCTACCGACTTAGTTTAAAGTATTAGCATTTCCACTGCCAAAAAAATACCTTTAAGATTTCAAGTGGAGAACAAATCTTCGGTAAACACGTTCCTTGGTAGCATCCAGATTGCAAACAGACGTATTTTTGAAGCCCAGCGTTTATCACCTCTGGCTATCAAATGGCACGAAGACAGATGTAATCCCTGCCATACTCCGAAAATAGCATCGGCTTTTCCGCAAAATTATGGTTAAGCAACGCCGATTTCAGATATTCTCCCAAAATACCCGCCAGATGATGCACGCTATATACGCCATTCTTTCGCGGTGACATTTCAAGTTCAAACATTCCCACACCGTCTTTTGTAGACAAGTTGGTACCAATGTTGCTATGTCACTTTCTTTGCATGCCCAGAATTTAACCAACGTCGTGTGTTTCGAATTCATCCGACTTACATGTATACTGTTAATCCAAGGTTTATGACTGAAGATAAATCAGTTTTCAGAACAAAAAACTGATGCCGAAGTAAAATAAATATGGGCCTACATGAGCTTTCCCCCCAACTATAGTTATAATAAGGCGTAAAAATCGATTCAAATGGGCCTGCATAATACAGTAGGTCTATGGTAAATTTGGCTGCTTTTCAAATTCTTTGGTGTGAGCAGTCAAAAAAACACCATAGGAATGTGAAGTAGCCTGGCTTTCTACCCAATGCAAAAGCTACAATTTCGTGACTAATGGAAGCGTGCAAAGGTTTTTTTCTCGGATCCCTATTTCTGAATTAAATATGACAATGGGTGATGCGAAAAACCTTAAGCATAAGATACATGCAGTTAACACCACCATTTTTTTTATTATTACAGAACCTCCAACAATGCGAATGAAGATTTGAGTTGAAACGCTCCTGCTCAATTTCAGAGCAAAAAAAATTAGAAAAAAAAATCTCTCAGAAACGTCCTTGCTTTCATTTGGAGCAAATGCTAAAGTATCCATGGAATACCTTTTCTAAAATCTGAGCATTTAGTTTACAATAAGCTTTGCAAATAAGAATGGATGAAAGAAAAGAAGCAATAACACTAAATTCACTTATTTACTTCGGTGTATGCATGATTCTGTGAGTCATGATTCTCACCTTGTACCGAACTGAATCGTCTGTTAAAAAGGCATTTGAGTTGTTCCTTCACTTTGAATGCATTCTGGGGCTGTGACTTTTAAAAAAAATTCATCTTCATACTAGCGATTGTAATGTTGATTGATTTTATACATGTACTAAGATCTGCAACTTGTCGTTCGCCTACCTCAGTTGATTGTTTTTTTTATAATATACTTGTACGGATCTGCAATAATCTGTCGATTTAACTTTCTTACAGCCCACAAAATTCCAACTTCATAAGCTGATATACATGTATGCTGCAGACATTCATTTCAGCACCAGAATAAACCAAGATTGTAGATCATTTTCATACGAATTCAAAAGTATAATATAGCATTAACTATCATTTCTCATAATAGTGGAAGTAATTGTTTTGTGATTTTTCCAAATTGCCGTCAAACTGACTTCGTTGAATATAATAAACAGTTAATCATGCACACTTTCACTAGTTTGAAGCCATTTGGAGTGACTTTTTAAGTCGTATTTTTAAATACAATCCGAAGTCAAAGTGACAGGATAACAGTCACTTGAAAGAGTGGCGACTTTTTGCCTCATTTATGATTCTGCGCCATTCTTGTTAATGAGCAAAGAAAACACGTGGAGTTTAAAACACGCGCATACAAAAACCTCAACAAAGCATGTGCTTTTACTTATTAATTTTCAAGGTTTCGTTCAGTTTCATCATTATCTTTGCATACTAAATACACAAGTGGAAATACCCATCAATAATTCTGAAGCCTTAGTTAGCCGCATTATACCATATCCATATGATACATGTATCCAAATGTTTATGCATTTTCAGCTGATGGTTGTGAATATTTAGTACATGTAATATTTCCATCCTAAAATTATAGAAATGAGCAAACATTTCGAATCTCACGTAAATGTTACGGACAGCTAATTTAAGCATTGTTCCATAAATAATTAACTGCTGTTAATCAGCTATTGCATCGGTGGGATGCATCGACACTTACACGTCAAACATAATTCATTTTAAAAATGAACACGTAACCAATAAGGCAAAAAACCGATACAGGACCTGGCCGGAGTCCATGCATGTATACACTGTATACCGGTATGCATGCATATATAGAAATAATACAGTGCAACGTGTCAATAAATGTTACTTTTCTCTGTCGATCGGTCGACTGTATGGATTTGCCGCTAAAACGGACATGTAGTATACGTCAATTCCGCCCACGAAAATGCCCCAAAAATCAATAGATTTCCTAAACATACTCACGCAAAGGTGATTTAAATGCAAATATTACAGACCAGCAAAATAAAAGAATGCCAGCCGACTTGGGGATCGTCGTTTGAACAGACGAGGCGCAATGAGCATGCATGCAGTCACAGAGCCGCATAAGAAACGAATCGATATAATGCGTATACACTATCCGTAACATTCCTGTAATTCAGTATGAAAGCCGTAATGAATGCCTTTAAAAGTACGAGCCTGAAATAATCGAAGACTCCACCGACGCCGTTCTCGGAAGATTTAGACACGCTATTATGTGAATATGGGCCCACACGCGAACAACGTATAGATTTCGCAGTTAAAAATGACTCCGGGCACTTAAAACTATAATAAGCGCATGCTAATAGGCCTACGAACCATTAATCAGCTGTCATACTGACGCAAAAATCAATAGTTTGGGCAGAAACTACTGAATTTCTGAGTAAAACGAGACAACGTGCATGACTGCACGCAGTCCTTTAGATGAGTCCCTCTAAAAAGTTGGGCGCTTCATGGACAGCGAAATAGCCGCAACAAAATACTTCGGACGCATTTTCCAATAAAAACCATGCACGGTCTTAACAACGCACAAATAGTCCAGAGCACTGTAGTATTATTTCGAATTATTGTTAGAGCTCTTTAAAATGTTAAGAAAATGTCAGATATACGATTTTTATGCACAAATACGATTAGATGCCAAAGCTAGCTCATTTGACAGTGTATGACGCATTAAGCTTACTTCGATCCCTATATAGGAGAAAAACGTGAAAACCCAAAATTCAGAATAACGCGCATGCACCTAAACAGAAATATGACAAGTATATGCGTGCTAATATGTACAGAATAATCATAAAGCTGCAGATCAACCAGCCATTACCTGTAATAGAAAACTGGTAATGAGCTATTTATCATATATTACAGCGGCCATAATGCTCTAAACTGCCCAATAAACGAAGCATTCTATCCATTCCGAATGAAATAAAGATATAGTGTTACGGGGTTGAAAACAGAAAAAAAATCAAGGTTTATAGGTGCGTAGCAACTGTTCAAATTAATCAATGAGATCTGATTACAGTACATGTACATGTAGAAAGCGACGTCCACGTGCCCAATAACGGAGGTTTGTTAACACCAGTGACCCCAACCCCAACATGTCAGCGTTAACAATATAGCAAACAGCCCTTGGCAAAACAACGGACAAAACGAACAAATCAAACTATATCGATGAAAAAGCAAGCGCACATCCAGCATAACCAAAAATGGTATTACTGCGCCGCTAAGGTTTGCAGACACGAGCAATCCGCAAAAAGAATATCGAAAACAAGACCTCAAAAAATGACAGCAGCAGTACCTCGGAGGAGCACCGTCAAAGCCCACCCCTTGTCTCCCCTCGCCCCTTAGGATATTCTCACCTGATGAAATTTCGGATGAAGTAATAGATAGTCATCAGGCAATTATCAGAGCCCAAATCCCATTTGAGTGGCGAAGAAGTGACGGCGAAAGTGGCAGCGGCGAAGCAAGTCATCGGAGAGGCAGTGGCTGTCATTTCAGAAACAACAAGAGTGACAACCGAAATTTCGGAAAAACGGGGTTGATCCCCGAGCGCAAACAGGCGACGACCACCGTCAGCGAAACTGCAACCAGAAGCTTCACCGCAAACGTCTTAAATCCTATTCATCGGATGTATTTTGGTAATTCCGAGCAGGGTTTAGCATTCGAGAGAAATACTTGCGACGAAAAACAAAAGCAAAAAACAAAAAAACAAAAAAAAGGTGGTTGAAGTTCTAAGATCCGCGGAAGCCAACAACCAAAGCAGCCATCAGTCGAGCACTGCGGCACACGTGCCCATCCTATCGACCGTCGAACGCGCAGCTACACGTCTGCCGTAAGCGGGAAAGTCTAATGGATTGCCGGTTGGCAACGGTTTGCACAAATGCGGCGATATAGTTCCACCACAAAAGGGTGCGCAGGCGCATGTGCGTGCCCAGCCTATCCCGTTTTCCGCAGAATTTTCCCCGACTGGCGATGTTGCACAGCAACCGTCCAAAAACGATATATCGGGGTCAGCGGAGAACGTTTTCGCTACACTAAATGTTGCAGTAACTGCACGCGTTGGTGCACAGCACCGCCATCGACGCATTTTGCGGGAGAAACTACCCCAGAAAGGGCATAGCGTACGAATACGTCGGAAACGCGGGACGTTTTCGACTAAAAAGAAATTTGCAAATCAGAAAACAAACAAGAAATAGTATACGCAGTATGTGTCTTACCAAAACAGTTGAACCTCGAGAAGACGAATTCCGAGGGACTTCAACATTTGTTAAATTCGTTAAAACCGTAGTTCGTATTATCTGATATCATTACTCAAATAAAAAAAAAAAAAAAAACATTTCAATAATAAAAACAAAAAATCCAAAATGTACCTGCACTCAGTTTACATAAAAAAAAATCCGTTATCGAAGTGTTTCTTTTGCACCATTTTCTCGAAAAGTCTCGGATTCGTTTTAACGAAACGGGCGTGAAAGCTTGAGAACTCGATATTCGTTCGTCGTAACTGAAAATTTGTAGTATCCCAGTTTGTCTTAAACGAATAAATTGACAATATTTGAATATGACCTATAGTTCATACTGCGTACTATCAATAATTTGTATTAAGCGATCGGATTTCGTCCTATTGAGGCTCGACTGCACATAGACTATGCTACATGTATATCCGATCATCTTATGCCATGATCATCAACGTTTTTTCAAGTAAGAAATATAGCACTCCCTCTTCATAAGTACATTCACGTACAGCACTCACAATTTTTTATTTTGATTCACAGCAAGTTTCAATTCATGGTACAATAAAGTGACAATTATCTCATACTGTACTGCAGCTAAGGTGTGTCGTTTAGACCTCATTTTGCTTGACTTAATACTGTCTAAATCCAAGATTTTGAGTTGCGTCATGGGGGAGCAAAAGGTTAAAAACGTTACAAATTACACGTACTAGCGGAAGCTGGGTACAAAATTGAATTACAGGCGCTAGAGATAATCTAGCCCAGATTAATTAATGCATACATATATACTGCATTATTCGTTCTCCAATGGCTCATAGCAACAAACCACTTTACGAATTGTGCGACACAGGGTGCTCAAAAAATTCATACAGCCAAAAATATTGGTTAACTTAAAAAATGATGTGAAGTCGACTCTTCAATCGCAATTGGAAAAGGAATACATGTACGCATGACGCTAACAAAATTTGAAACAAACAGTGCCATATTTTAAAGTAATGTACACTCAAAAATGGGTAAAAGATTTTCTTGAAAGATATAGTTGTTAAGCCGGCCATGCATACACGAGGAAAGTTATATCTGGAAATACGACATGTTCAAAAAGTTCTGAATTGTAGAATGTGAATTGCTGTACGAGAAATGAAATGTTTTAATTTGTCAAATAAAAAAACATAAATGAAGTCTAATTACTTTTATTTTAAATTTCCCTTTTTAAAAGCCATGGTTAGTAAAATGCTCAGAAATATGCGCTTGACTTTTCTGACACGCCTAAAATTGCCAATTAAGTTTCCAGATATAACTTGCCCCGTGTATGGCCGGCTTTACAGAGATTATCTCGTGCATGACAAACAGCGAACTGTACAATTTTCTCGTATATGCTGGGTGTTTCATAAGTAATAGTCAACAATTGTAGGGGTTGTATGAGGGTAGTAAACTGAACATGTTTGGTATAGGAACCTAGGGGTGCCGACGTCATTTAAAAAAGTTATGACTTGTGTAATTTTCGACAAGTTTAACATGGGAGTCAACGGAGG
>JAQGAO010000868.1:0-28731 GCA_034697705.1 Ommatoiulus sabulosus | reverse complement strand
TGCCAACGCTTTACCAACCATGCCTATTGAAAACCAACGTTGGGCCAACGTTGTAGTGTTACCTGGGTATAGAGCACTTCTACCAGTCACTTATCGACACAAACAAGGTCGTATTTAATTCCGCCTTAGCAATGCCCAAACCGACACTTCCCTCCATCAATCACCAACTTGGATAACAGAATGAAATTTCATCAGCACAGTTTAACGCGCGACATAACAGTCACCTTGCTGGATTACATGCCCTGGCAGTTCCTTGCAATTGGATTAACGCCGATGCCACACCTTGCGTCGACGCCGACTGCGTTCTGCAACAACGCAATTACGCCGTTAATTCGCACATCTGGTGCCATGCCGAACATTCTGGATTATGTCTCGTTGAGACACCGAGGAAAAGGGCGGTGAAGATAACTGCTGAAGAACTGCAACAATACAATCAACGCCAACGAAGTCAAACTTTGATGCAATGATGCGGAATAAACTATTCTTACTCGATTGATCAGGTTGGCTGGTTGAGGTGCATGGTATCAACTAAAGAGATGCGTTTTATGTTGCTCGATACTACACCATTTTCTTGGCCGGGATACATCGATATTCCATTACTGATGTCGCAAATAGAAGAAATGTCAAATGGAAGCCGCCTTTATGTTTAAAATAACACTTATGTTTAACACACATTGAAATAAAATGTATATGAAAATATGTATAAATTGAAACATGAGCATGCATTTCAAACTACACTTTGTGTTATTAAAATGTGTTTCGAAATACATGCTGTGTTATTAAAATGTATTTCGAAATGCATGTTGTGTTATTAAAATGTATTTCGAAATGCATGTTGTGTTATTAAAATGCATTACTCACTAGTACATTTCGTGTTATTGAAATGTATTTCAAAATAAATTTTGTATTACTAAAAATGCATTTCAAACTACATGCTGTGTTACTAAACTGTCTATTTAAAAACATGCAAACATTGCCCAAAGGACATTGTTCGGAACAGTGCAACCACGCTTCAGAACACACGCACGTACCACGAGCATGTCCATCAACGTGCATGCTCCTTATCAACTGGGAAAAGATGGCAACAAAAAAGATTAAAAATCTTCGCATATTCTCCAAATCCCAAACCGCAGTCCTAATTAATCATGGCATAAAACCTTTTATCCGAGGCCATGAATAAATAAGTACGACTCAGAGCAATTTTCTTGTGGTTTTTTTTATCCGTTCCCTGGTGCGATGGATGCTTTTTTACTCCTCCTTAGGAGTTAAGACCCATCTACATTCGGCGTTATTGTTTTAATCATAAGGCTTTAAATGTCGGATGACTCGGAGATTTGAGGGGCTTAGCGAAGCCGCGCGTGAATCCGAATCAGCTTTTCATTGCCAGGGATTAATTTCAGAACAGTTTTAATTATAGTTGAGCCCAGCCTGCAAAAACAGTCCATAATTAACATTGTTTGAACGAGCTCGTGTTTCCAAGATTAAAGAGACTTGAGAGAAAAGAAAGAAGGAAGGACGACAACAATGAGGGGGGATCAAATTAGTGGGGCAATGAGCCGACGAGGAATGCTGGCATTTTCACTTTTACTCGACACTGTCTTCACGCCAGAACTCTCGCGTTGGATTTGTCAGAACATCCGCTTTCTGCTGCAGGAAAAATCAATCGCGACACTCCGCAAACACCTCGGCGGTAACTGAAGAGGCTGAATTGCGAAGGAATGCTGCAAGATCTCTGCAGGAAACGAAAGACACCCGAAGGCTGACTTCTGCCTGAAGCTCAAGAGCGCCGGAATGCTGCGGAAGAAACGTTCCACGATACCTCTGAAGAGAAATATCAAAATAGAATGTTTAAGCGATAGCAGTCTGAAGACGTCTGCCAGAAGCCAACGTTTGAACGCGTCAGAAGAAAGAGCACTTCGAAGACGTCGGCAGGAACAAGATTTAGAAAACGTCAGAAGAAAGAAGATTTGAACGACGTCAGAGGAAACAAGACTTGAAAGACGACAGCGGAAAAATGTCAAAGACGCCTTAAAGTTCACGATTCCAAAGACTTCAAGATTCCAAAGACGCCTAAAGGTTCAAGATTTAGAAAAAGCCTGAAGATGCACGTTCCCGAAGACGCCTGAAGAGAAAAGATTCCAAAGACGCCTTAAGATGAAAGATTCCGAAGAAGCCTGAAGATCAAAAGATTCCGAAGACGCCTGAAGATATCTGAAGGTTCAAGACACGTACCGTACCGAAGACGAGTGAATGTTCAAGATTTAGAAGAGTCCGTGGAATCAAATACTAAGACGACGTCTAAAAAAGCGATGTTCTGAACATGTCTATCCAATTGAAATACAATATTTGTGAAAAAATCCATATAAAATGTAATGGGAAGTACGATCTCAATGGAAGGCATCAGTTCCTCTGAATTGATTTCAACAGAATTCAGAAATTCTGTTAAGCAAAATTATTAAGGAATGAAATAAACATCTTAACAAACAAGCCTTGCGAAGAAGTTAAATTTCAAAAGAATCCTTAATTAAGGATTACAATTTAACACAATAATAGAAAACAGCAAATAGACGCTTCTCCATTTTCACGCAATGTAACAATAGCGCAAGTACACGCATACTGCACAGCAAAGTCTCTGCAGCAGCCTGCAGGTTTCCCAATAAGAAATCCATCAAAATCCCACAATAATGTCTCCAGGGTTCCGGCATGCCCCGAGTATCGGCGTTTTCGCATGAAGTGGTTCGGCAAATGTTTCGCAGTATTATAACTGCATAGTCTCAGTCACCCCCATTGCACAAGATAAAATAGAAGCAATGCCTTCGACACTAAGCTGATCGAACAATGAAAAAGGATGCTCCTTTTGCATCGATATTGAAAAAAAGTGCTGATGTTGGGCGTGCACCATTGTCACATGACTCAATGATTTTCGTGCAGCAAGCCTAACAAACTGCACACCAGCAAACACCGAGAAATAAGTCTATAGGAAGCTTACTCTTGCATAACCGCACTGTTTCAAAGGGAAATGTGGGTGAACTAACTTGATAGCACTGTTTCAAAGAGGATTGTGGGCAAACTAATTTGACATCACTGTTTCAAAGGGGATTGTGGGTAAACTAATTTGACATCACAGTTTCAAAGGGGATTGTGGGTAAACTAATTTGACAGCACTGTTTGAAACGGAAATGTGGACAAACTAGTTACTTGACAGCACTGTTTCAAAAGGGAATGTAGGTAAAATAACTTGACAGCACTGTTTAAAGAGAAATATTAGTAAATTAAATTGACAGCACTGCTTTTATTCCATCCTTAGTATAACGTACGTCTTTCCTGATTAGCCATTCAACAGAAAGAAACTGTTGTACATGGGCACTGTCACATGGGTGTAAAACCTATGACGTTATAGTTTCTTTCCGTAAATAAGTTGCTCAGAATATGATTATTTTCTATTCTAGTAATATATTTGCGAACGAATTTATTCTCAACAAACGGGGAAATATTAAGCAGTAATATATCTAGAAACCATAAACATATCACATGATAATAACAACCTTATGTAAGTTTTGAAAACACGCTGTGCATGGCATGGCTTACCTCTTCCCCTATAGGTTGCTTTAATCGTACATAAATTATTATAAAAAACCACAAATATTCCAGCCTAAATGTTGCAAATTTATTTCTTGAATTATAATTCAAAATATTCGAAATTTTTTTTAAGATTTTCAGAATAGGAACATTTTCTATTCTGTAAATATAATTGGAAATTTATTTGCGAAGGAAAGTTTTCCCAACACCCGGAGAAATACCAAGCAATAATATATCTGAAAACAAATTTCGGTATATAAATTGCCTCTTGTGAGACGGCTGTTAGTAGTTGTGTACTTCACGTCGAACCATGCATGTAGAAAACCAGTCAAAAATGGTCGAAAAAAGTTTTTTGAATACCTTTTAATGTGGCAAACCAATCTACCCACTGTATGCAACCTACAATGAATACAAGCATATTGTACATGGATAATGCAGCTTTTTTTTGGGGTCGATTTTAAATTATAAGAAACCTTGCAAATATGTCATTATGTGTCCATGCAAGTATGGCTTCTTAACATATGTCGCATAACAATACCATATGTGATAAAAACCTATACTGTGTTTTCAAAACACGCATGATATGGTTTCTTCTCCTAGGATGCTTTAATCGAAAAAGTAATTACTATCAAAATTACAAATACCCGGTATTCTAACGTAAATGTGGCAAATTTTGTTTCTAGAATTACAATACGTAACATGACTTTTTTTAAAAAAAAGATTTTCAGCTACTGAATTAGCGGGAAGTGATTCCTGAAAGATAAATACCGCTACGTATGCATAAACACTTATTGAGACTTATCGACTGCCATACTTCAGGACCTTTTACAGGGTTTGTAAAATCATGAAGCAAACAAAAACAAATGAAGTAACTTGACTAAATCCTTTTGTTTACTACGTGGCATATGGTAGAAATTGTAAAATGAAAATTACAATGTCTTTATTTATACAGTACTGTATATATAAAATTTGCGTTATGAATTTAAATCCTGGAATTTTTGTTAATTGCTATATTTTAAAATTGTAGGGATTTTGCGACTTATTTATTGACAGTCATTCAAACAAAAAGGTTTTAATAAAGTTAATAGCCATTATGCAGATTTCGCCAACAAGCATACAGTATATCACATGTCATTCCATTGGCTGATATTACTCGGAAGTAATGCCCAGGCACGTTCTTTTAGTTGATGATTCGATAAAAAGATCACATGATATAGCCCAATATACGTAACTATGCATAAGGTTTATTACATTTCACTACCATGTTGCTTTACTACTTTATTAATAAAGTAGCATTGGTAGTTTAAAATTAATTCTTTATTAATAAAGCAACCTTGGAAGTGAGAAAATAATTAAAGTTATTAATTTAATTCCTTAAACTTGAAGCAACACATGAAACGTTTGAGCATTCCACGATTCACATAACAGGGTTAACCCAGGAATTTCCTGATTTTTCCATGTTTTAAAAGAAATTTTCCTGATTAATAAAATTTTCAAAATTTACATATGCCAATTAATATGTTATCCACAATTTTGCAAAATCGATGCAGGACAATATTCACTATTTTGCAAACTTCACTAATGACAGTTTTAAAAAATTAACAAAGAAAAAACTTGTAATTGTACAAAATTAGCATGAATTTTTTTGAAATTTTGACAAATTTGTATTCCGAACATAGCTATAGAGACAATTTTGCAAATTTGTCGTCGGAATCTGTTGAAAATGTTTCAAATCTGTACTTGAAAACAGTTGAAAATTTCTATTTGAAAACAGTGGACAATTTTGCAAATTTGTACTCTGAAACTGTAACGTTGAACATGTTGCAGATTTGTACTCGGGAAACGTGGAAAACTTTGTAAGTTTGTCTTCGAAAAAGATATTAAGTTCTGCAAATCCAATGAAATTGGTGAACATTTTGCAAATTTGCACTTAGAAAATTTTTAAAAATTTGCAAATGGGTCTTGAGGTAAGCACGTGGAAACATCAATACGTTGAATTTTCATTCAAGTCATTATTCCCTGACTTTTGCAGACATTTTCAAGTTCCCGGACGTTTGTAGGTTTTCCAGGTTCTGGGGGAACCCCTGCATAACTTTGGTTTAAAAACTCGATTACCAAAACGTTTGTCCGCCGCATAAGGTGCGAGGGTCGAGATCGCCATATTGAATCGGGCAATTTTCGTGACGTTAAACGCTCTCCCCGCAACTTTTCTTCCATGATTTTCCAGTCAAATTTAAAGCGCATATCGGCTTATCTCAAGCAATTCATTTTCATCCTTTTCAACGGGTTTTTTTTATCGGCCCTGGCATATTTCAGATTGGGAAGCAACTTGAAAGTCGCGTTTTGTTCGGCGCGCAATTACGCGACGCAGGCTGGAGCGTCTTTGTAACGACAGTGCCAAGTCGACCTTAAAAAGACATAAATAAAAAGATCCCTCTTTTATTTTCGCTGATAAACACTCTTCGAAGCCCATTACAAGCTTTCAGTAGGTTTTTTTTTTTTTTTTTTTTTTTTTTGCGAAGCTTCTTGTTGCACGCTCACGAACACATCAAAAACTTGAAAAAAGTATGACTCCGGCAATAGGATGTGGCGGCGCGCCATACTGTCGATTAGCGTTACTGTTTTTAGCTGTTTTTAGCCTCGAAATGGGACCGTGTAAGTGGTCGTAAAGCAGGTGGTTGTGATGGGAAAGATCTCAGAAAGATATTCGTATTTCCAGCAATGAAAACGAAATAATTTGGCGACAATATTTCGAGAGGAATGCTTTTGCTTAAATTCACGAGGATCGCGGTGGTAAAAAAGACGTTTTCGCAGAAAATAATGCAAAATTTCATCATAAAACATTTAATATTAGCCACCGTGGGTGCAGTTTTACCTTTTCCATGGTTTTCAAAGGTAGAATAGATCATCTATCACTAGCCCACAGCAACTATGCGCTAGGGGAATCTACGCAAATGGAAATATTATGCAGAGTTTGTATAGATAATGTGCACATGACGTCACGCAGCTCGTGGGCATGGCTTATATGTGGCTTGGTAAACGTTGTGGGATACATAAAACTGATAATCGTGGCGCTAAACCCATGAATAGATTTGTTTTTATCCGAATTTTGATGCTGTTCTGCCACTACAAGTCAAAAAATCTATAATTGTTCTTATTAATTTCTTAATAAACAATTAAATAAAGGAATAATGCGAAATAATATATACGAATGCGCCTGCACGTCTGCATCTATAGCAAAGGCAGCCATTTTTGTCATCATTTTTAAATAAGTACCCCAAAATGTCTGATCTGGGCGGGACCAGCCTGCGTCGTCTGCTTGTGAATATTATCTAAAGCGAATATATTGTCCCATAATGTACTGTATGTGAAGGTTTGGCAATACAATTGTATATGCCATTGCCAATATCATCAATAGCTACATTATAACTATACTTCGATAGATATTATTTCCCAAAAATGGCTAACCGCACCCCCGCTCCAAAAGTGCAACAATTAAAAAACCGTCAATTGGCGGTTTAAGGTGGTATTAAGTCAAGCGAAACGAGCTCTAAATCCAGTAAAAATGACATACTGTATCTAAAGTTACCATATAGTTTCGCAAAGGAAGCTTAATATATTATCACTATATTAAAGTCACAGTGAAATTAATTGCCTTATCTCTAAATGAGGAATTTTCTATTCTTATTCTATTCTTTAGCAAACAGACAGTGCAAACAGTACCAGTTAGCAGGGAAATTTTGAGTTGTGGCACTGTTTTTGAAACCGGGGTGCAAAATGTATTTTTTCATTTATAAGACTGAAAACATACAGTAGGCCTGTGTAAATTATATGCACAATGTATTGGCTATATACCAATGTAAATTATGGCATTTCCATTTTAGAGAGTATATGACGTACGGGTTACGTAGGTAAATTTATGAAATATTAACAAATGATCAGTTTGACCATGTTTGAAAGTGCACCGGGATAAATGATTTAGAAATGTTAATATTTTGCATATATATCGACATAACTCGCATAAATCATATATGGATCAAATTCATACATGTACGTATATTTTTTCGAATTTGCTTAGTTGATAAATGGCTTGTATGATTATAATTATTATTATCAGAATTATAATATGCATGTACAGAATGCTCATTTGACCATATAGTATGTGGCATACCGTACATGTATATATGCTATACCTGTCCATACAAATGTGGATTCCCATATATAGCCACGTATGTCACTTATCCAATTTTCAACCTCGAAGGAAAATTCTCCTCCACTTGCGCATGTATGACGAAACGATGAGGTACTGCATTATAATAACATTGAAAATGGGCCGCCAGGTGGTTCGCAATCAGAGATTCGGGGTATATGTCAAGATTTGGCCATTTGGCAAAGGAGCAGGGAGGAGGCCTTTTTACGGCGCAACGGCAACCCCACCTTTATTATTCTCCTAAGGAAGGGAGGAAACCGCAGCAAAAAAATTAATATTTGGCCGGGATTAATTCACGATAAGACAGACGGAGGATAAAAAAAAAACATAATGGAATGATGGCATTAGTTTATGCGAGTCCACATCTCATGGGGTCCATTTTTACGATCTTCAATATGCAAAGGGCGTATCCTCGCTCTGAGCACGTCCTCCTCCGCAGAGGAAAATTCACATGGTTTATGAGACAATCAACTCTTGGCTATTTTTAATGCGCGCAATACCCATTGTGTATATAGTTCAAGGAGGCCGATTCACCAGCGCCATCGGGTGGCTAGGAAGCGAGACGAACTGGCGTTGAACAATCATTTTTAAACGCATTTCGTACACTGGGTGGCGCTTCCCGTGACGAAATGAATGTTCTGCTACTAAAACATCCTAAATCAACTTTTTGAGATTTTTAGCTAATGGCCGGAAGTCATTCTTTACAAATAAATACAACCATATGTGCATGAACGTTTTAAGTGAGACGTCTCTGTACTGTACAGTACAGTCGAACTCGGATAAGCCCGCTTAGATGAGCAAAACATGATACATGTATTTGAAACAAACGGTGAAACCCTGAATTTCTGCCCTATGTTTTGTGGGTTAAATGAAACCGGATAAGGGAAAATCGTTAAAATGAAAAACACGGACAAGAAAAAATTTCACACACATTTGCAACCTAACTTGACTATACTCACGGATTATTCATATACGATTTAAAAATTGATGTTTTCGTTGTAAAAACTTTGTTTAATTACAAAAAATACTTGTTTAACACAATAAGCTATTAAGCTACCCCTTCCTTGATTTCTCTAGGCATAAACTGAGTTAAAATGTGTTCGACTGTACCATATTTTAGGCCCTTTTAAGAGGTCTGCAACAGGCTTAATACAAAGGAAAGTTCTAAGTCAATGGCTCATAGGCCTACTGACAAAATAACACATGACCCAATGACATTATTAGAATTAATCCTTTAAATGCTATTTAAGCGTGTTATATGTTTGTGACTATATTCAGATCTAATTGAGTCGAAACGTTGAGCCGTTACATCAAATAATCGGTTATGGAAAGTTGAAGAATACTGTATTATTTAGAAGGATCCAAGTCCATCATTTGAATTATAATCTGATTTTCTAAATTAATTTTCAAAATAAAAACGAAAACAGCAGGGTATATGTTTAGTTATGGATTTCTATCCAAGCATACTTTTTTTGATATTTTAAAAACAAATTGAACTTCTGAGTGTTATACAGAATTTTAGCTATCCAACAATTAAGGTACGTGGATTGAGAATGTTTTAGTATCCCATTATTGAAATAGAAGAATTGTTCGTTTAAACTTTAAAATGAGAGTACATTTCTTAAAGGTAAATTCAGCTTTTGGCAATTTCAGCCGCTTTACAAAGACGTATGATTTTCTGGAAAAGGAATGGCTCACCAGTTAAATACTCTTACTTCTAACAAAAGTATAGGTAGCAAAATGACGTTTTCGTCTGTCCAAAAGAAGCAATTTTCTGTACCAAAGTAGCCAAAAATGACGCATCGTGTCCACCATGTGACACGATAGATACTGAAATTTAAATTTGAAAATTTTAAAGCTTTAAAATCAAAATTTAAAACTTCGTAAGAACAGGAATGATAAAAAATGCTTTCTTTGGTGATGACGTTTTCGACGAGTTAATCAATTTCGTGGATTTTTCTACAGAAATTGTTACTATGGTATAGCTTCTCGTTCAGTGTTGAATTACTTTTTATATTTAATCCTGGAATCCACAAACGAGAAAATTTCAATTATTTTTTCTCATAAATCAATCACGATTATTGATTCAAGGTTTATTATTTGCATACCATGTTGAAGTGAATGTTCACTCAAGTATACTTTTCAGTTTATTGGAATTTTCATTACATCAGAGAGCTGTTCAATAAATAGGTTAACAAGACATTTAAGTTCGGAATTTATTCAAATAACGAATACAAATATAGTAAATATACTGTAGCAGGGTCATGAGACGGAATATTTTCCTCATAAAACCAAATTTGCCCAAACATTTGCCTTGCCTGTGCACCGAGGAATACTTGTATATCCCAGCATAGAAAAATAGGTGTCACGTTCATGAAGCAGGACATGTGCTTGGTCGGCCAATTCATTGCTCCTCCTGAACGTCTGTCCTGCCATTATCAAAGGAGTGCACCAAATCCAAACCTGTTTCTATGACATGGCATTGGTACCATATACTGTACAGTGTACAGTACCTCAACCATCTGGTGATGAATTTCAGTCAGTGAAGTGCTTTTCAGTCATAGAAACCTGATCAGACTTCTCAGCTCAATATTTAACCTTGTTTAGGAGGCTACGATGGGCTGGACATCTAGCCAGGATGAATGATAATGACGTTCCAAGGAAGGTAATGAAAGACAAACTGCATCAAACAAGAAGGAAGGGGAGACCAAGGGCAGGTTTGGGGGATTGGGGTTATTGCATACTCCAGACATCTCCCTGGTGTTCGTAATTGGACTGTCGCCTCACAAGATAGTCACCTGGCAGAGACTTATTGAGGAGGCCCGGACTCAGTAATGGGTCGCTGAGCCAAGACAGAAGAAGGTGGGGTCATCATGACTTACTGAGGCACCTTCTATAGTGTTTGTGAAAGGAAGTAGTGGTTTACCTACTTGATTCAGGGAGAAAGTTTTAATGACATAAGGAAAAATACACATATCACGTAAGCATACTGCACGTGAGAGGTCTTGTAATTACCTTACTTATTGAGTAGCCCTCGCATGTACATGGAAGAATATCTCTATTTACCTTCAGGTATTAACTCGCATTAAATGCGTGTGCATCCATAAAACATGAAACGAATTAATAATCCATACTCGAGGTTAGCTCATAGTTCTGCCACGTCCATGTACATCATACGAAAACCGAAATTTGCATCAACAAATGATAAGTGGTATATTTTACAACGCATTTTAATGCGAATATAGAACATGGATAATGCATTAATAAATTTCGGTAAATGAAATGTTAATTAAGACTAAATTCAAAATGGATCGAGAAGTTTTTGCAAATCAAACTAATACATTAGCCCTAAAAGCTACCTCTATGTCGAAATGCGTGCCCTGGATGCTTACTTAAACTCTTAAAATTAACTCGAGCCATTTGCTCGATACACTTATCACCTTAAGGCAAAAAAGCAATTTCACTTCATGGATTTTCAGATTTTTTTGCTGAACAAACTTTAGTTCAAATATTATTTCAATGCTTTTTCCCTGTTATTTATTTTTGTTTTATCTTTATTTGCATTTTTGGCTCCAGGGGACGCATTTCCTAATTTATCTAAATCATTTCATCTCATTTCTTGGTTGTTTACATCGTCAATTTATAGACGGGAAAAAGTCTGGGATGATGTATTTCTTCTAAGTGCTTTACTAACTCGTATGAATGCTAGTTTTAAATATTCAAATTTGAAAATGTCGCGAAAGAAACAAGACAATTTTCAATAATGTATTATTATTATAGGTAAATTATATAAGTGAACTTCGAGAGATTGAGTGATAAAACAGTGTGATCTGAGCCATTTTTTAAGTATTTTCATATTTTGTTTCTATTTTTGAAATCATGCTTGGTTTCCTCATTTCTGATAATACGAACTATAGTTTAAAACGAACAAATTTTAAACTTTCTTTCGATTTCGTCTTTAGAGGTTCAACTGCATTTTTTTTAATGATTGCAGAAACTTAATGAACACCCCTCGTACATGCACGTTGACGAGTTTTCAAAAAAGCCTTTTAAGATAATTTGACAATCGTTTGACAAGGTTCCCCCAGAAATTTCATTTTCAACTTCCTTGACTTTTCCAGGTTTTTAATAAAATGTCCCTGACTATGATAATGTCAAAATTAGCATATGACAATGTTATCCGCAATTTTGCAAAATCGATACAGGACAATCAATACATGTATTTAAAATTTTGCATAATTTACTAATGACAATTTTGGAAATTTTTACACTTAACAAAGAAAAAGTAAATTTTTACAAAATTAAAACCTTTTTGAAAATTTGACAAATTAGACGGAAAAACTTTTGAAAATTTAACACTACTGTATATTCGTAAAATGTACAATTACATTTTGAAAATTTGTCCTCGGAATCTGTTGAAAATTTTGCAAATTTATCCTGTGAAACTGTTCAAAACTTTGCAAATGTATCATGTAAGAATAATGTAAAATCTTTGTATATCCTCGGAAAAGATTGAAAATTTTGTGAATTGGGCTTCGAGCTAACCACGTAGAAACAATCATTTTCGATGGTCTCGGAGAGCCCTGTTTGATAAACATGCGCTGGTAACTTTTTGTTCCCAGTGACTATATACTGTACTTAGTTTGTTTCCTACACAACCACCTTGCTTGGTTCCCTCTCCAGGTGGCAGCACCTTACGCACCACGTTGAGTTGAAATCAACTACAGCTTCCAGGTCAACGTGACATTCTTAGCTGTAGCATGGTTCGCAACATGTCAAATTTAAAAAATCGTCACCTCGTTATTGGGTGTGCATGGAAACAGACTGCAGGAATCCCAATTTCCAGCATCCGCCATTCAATTAGCGCCTTAATGAGAAGCGGCACAGCGCGTCATTTCCCCTAAATAAATTATCGGAGATTAGGGCATTTTTGCGTTTCGGAGTCAGGGAGCGGCGATAAAAAGCCACTTCGGGCGCAGTTTTCTTTCCAGTTAGACGGCAATTAGTCCGCGCTTCTTTCAGGTGAATAAGAAAAAAAAAGGGCCTTCGATGAACGTATGGCATCATCATCACTTTCATTAAATTTGGAAAGTGTTGCGGGCGAGAGGCAGAAGCAACGGCACGGAAGACTTAAAAAAATTGCCCTTTTCAAGTAATTACTTTTAAGCCCCTCGAAAAACGAAAACGAGGGAGTAATTCGCCAACAGCGTGCGAATTTCGCAGAAATCGAATTTAACGAAACGGATTTGGCCGCAAATCTCTTCCATTAATCGCATTTGGATTTTGCAATTAGAGGCTAGGTTTCTAGGGACGAAACAAACGCGAACAGCACTTTGTTGGGGGGAAAAAATGGTCAGAAGTAATGAGTTTGCTGAAATTGTACTTCCTTTCCTACATTTAAAAAAAAAAATTCTTTCTTCGAACTTCCCGGCTGCAAAATTGTATTATGGTACGACAAAAATTGATATTTATGGACGTACACAGTGCATGTGAACACAGCTAGTATGAATGGACATAGATGGCATAAGCTGCCCATGAACTGTCTATATTAATATACATGTATTGTATATTTTTCCATTCATACTGTATATTTTTCCATTCATACTGTATAAATTTCTATTCATACTGTATAAATTTCTATTCATACTGTATAAATTTCTATTCATACTGTACATTTTTCCATTCATACTGTATATTTTTCCATTAATTCATCCTCTTTACATGTATACAAGTATGGCTATTCATAGTGTATGTACAAGTATGTATTTATACTGAGTACAGTATATTATGCCCATTTATACTGCAGTATGAATGCAACATGGATGAACATACTGTATCACAGCATATGGATACACATACTGTATCACTGCATACGGATGGACATATACTATATCACTGCAAATGGATCCATTTTCATCCTTCTTTTGATTATTCCTGCACCATCCCATGGAGACTCTTATTAAAAGTATATATTATTTTTGCTACACCCTGCATAATTCCATCTGAGCTTACGCATAAAAAACGAGTAACTGAAAACGAGTTGATGACATAGGTTTCTGGGAAGAAGAGAACATTAGCATAATTCCTTTATGCAAGAGCTGCCAACATAAAAATCGTACTCAAGGTTCACTGCAGCATTTAATTAAATTCGTTACAAAATTCATTTTGTCTCAATATCAGTCAAAGTTGCAGCGCGTGCAAATTATAAGGAGGAGTGATGAACGCATTTATAATATTACGCAAGTCTGGAAAAATCACAAAAAAAGCTAATTTCGAGCAACTATCTGAAATGATTAACATCTCTTTCCATGCTAATTAAAATACGGGGAAGATGAAGAAAAGCTTAATTGATCACAAATTTAATGACGGCAATCAACGTAATCGCAGATATCAGAAAGGTTTCCTAAATACAGGAAAAAGATAAATGCAAGTTTCCACTTTTTTTTTACATTTCGAGAGTAATTTGGAGATGTTTTCCCACTAGCTGCATATCGTGTAATTCCATTCTTAGAAAGATGTTAATATGTACATGTATACAGTTCAATCGATGCATCACTTTGTAGACGCCATGAAGTTATGAATGTCAAAGTACGATTCGGAAAGATTTGCTCTTAGTTCCACTATTATCAACATCCTGCGAACCTGTCAGTTTACAAGCACCCTACAGCAAATTGTTAATTCTAGACAAGAGTTGAATTGGTCTAAATTCCAAGTAAGATCCCGATATTTGTATTAAGTACCGAAACCTGTGTTCATAACTTTGGGGAGGGGTCATATAAGTACATATTTGCAAGTGGGTATTGTGCCAGTAAGTCGAGTGTTCATTAATAATCGGAGATTGCCTTACAAAGCGTCGTCTTCAGAAGGAACAAATTCCAACCAAATGCACTACCAAGCGTCTAAGCCAGTTTTAGTTCCGTTCCGTTCCGTTCCATGGCCACGAGGTGACGTGCGCCACCTACTTCCTATCCCCGTGGCAACCCAGGCGTCGTTCATCCAGTTTCAGTGCCAGAAAAGAAAATTTATTTCCCCCCAGCAACGAAACGCTTGGTGTTGTCAAAATTGTCACAGGCCACATTATCAGATGTTTATTTTGGCAGAGCGTTCTGCGACTGCCATCATATTTCATCAGGTGAAAAGCAGCGATAATCTGCCCGATTCAATTCCCGTCTACATTCGCCTTGATTTATGGCCCGTATCATGTCCGAAATGGGCCACACCTTATGATTATCATGGCCGATGCCAATAAAACGAGAGATTTCGAAAAGAAAGACTTCTTACTGGATAAAAGAAGAAGAAAAAAAAACACCACGATATTGGAAACGCCATAAAGAGACGACGAGTTATGGCATCGCGGGAACGAGTCTTATTAACTCAACGGGAAAAAAAAATCTGGTATCAAATTACGTCTTTGAAATTGGAAGCTGCATGGTCCAACTTCCTCCATCAGTTCGGCCCTGGAGACGCTCGTACACAAATTTCAGCAACTTTTCAGAGCCCATGAGATCGCGACGTTCTGTTTGGTACCATGAAAGACACGGTTTGCCCCAGAACTGACCTTGATGTGCATGAAGACATGGATTGCCCCAGAACTGTCTTTGATGTGCATATATGGAAGACATGGATTGTCCCAGGCCTATCTGTAATGTGCATTGAAGACATGGATTGTCTCAGAACTGCCTTTGATTTGCATGGAAGACATGTATTGTCCCAGAACTATCTGTAATGTGCATACAGTAGGAGACATTGATTGTCCCAGAACTGTCATTGATTTGCATGGAAGACATGTATTGTCCCAGAACTATCTGTAATGTGCATTGAAGACATGGATTGTCTCAGAACTGTCTTTGATTTGCATGGAAGACATGTATTGTCCCAGAACTATCTGTAATGTGCATACAGTAGAAGACATTGATTGTCCCAGAACTGCCTTTGATTTGCATGGAAGACATGTATTGTCCCAGAACTGCCTTTGATTTGCATGGAAGACATGTATTGTCCCAGAACTATCTGTAATGTGCATGGAAGAAATGGATTGTCCCAGAACTATCTGTAATGTGCATGGAAGACATGGATTGTCCCAGAACTGTCTTTGATTTGCATAGAAGACATGGATTGTCCCAGAACTATCTGTATAATGTGCATGTCAGACATGGATTGTTTCACAACTTTTCAATTCGGAATTCGTCTTAAACGCAGAAATTAACTTTATTTGTCCATACCCTAAGACAGGGACTGAAAATGAATTCGTGCAATCAGAAATTCGTATAAAGCGAGTTCGTAATGAGGTTCCCACCGTATAATAAACATTTCTGTAAAAGGGTTCATGTATAATTATTTTCACGTCTGTGCTTCGAGGTGTGCAGTTAAACTTACTTTCAACCCAAAAAAGACAACGTCGAGGTGATTTTTGGGAAGAAAGAACCTTCGTATTTGAACCTTCAGAAAAGCAGCATAGACGACGAAGGATGTCTATATAGCACCTCGAAATGGATATACATATTAGGTTCCGCCTTATCGAATTTAATACCTGCATTCGCTCCACTTTCCCGTCATTGAACATCGAGCAATTTACAGAGAGGTGGTCGATGATATCAACCGATACCAGGTTTTTTTTTTGCACTTTTTTGGGGGTGGGTGGTGGAAGAGAGCGATTCGTCTTCACCCAGAAAAAAAATGATCATCATGGACAATATGGGCCCTGGCACTCTTGAGAAGTTGGAATTCTGAGCCTTGAGGAGGGAAGGGAGCAGTCACCCCCCCAGAGATCACCTTACTTTCCTCGCCTCCCCCCCCCCTTCCCCCCATTTGAATCTCACGATTCGAGAGAGGCTATTATACGAGAGCGGCAATTTCCTCTCAAAAGTACACATCTCGCAGGCATAAACCTACTTTTTCAGCAACTTATCCCCCATTCAGATGCACGGCTGTTTGTGGGTGCCCAGGGCTATTCAAGAGGCACACACTCGATTTACTGCTTACAGTTGGATCCAGAAGAAACGATGTAAGGAGCTGTCATTGATTTAACACGGGTTTCAAATGATTTTCCCAGTTCTAAAAAAAAATTTCCTGACCAATAAAAGTGCAAAAATATGACATGTGCCAACGTAAGGAATGTTATGCTAAATGTTTGTTACACATAAACAGGAGATCAGAACGCATTCTCAATGGACCGTTTAGGACAAAATTAAATTTAATGTAGGCTATCCATTAATTAGCAATCTCAATATTGACTACTACGGAAGAGCATGCTACAATTCCAAACTTCATTTTATTAGCCAAATTTATTCGAATGTCATGAAACTGATGTTTTTGAAAAGCAATCATTTTTCTCCTGACTATATTCCATGGGTTAATCTTCTAATTTCCCTGACCATTTCATTGGCTTCATCTTATTTCCCTTACTATTTCATGGGTTCTTCTATAATCACCCTGACCATTCCATGCGTCCATCCAATTCCTTGACCATTCCATGGTTTAGTATATACTTGTAATTTCCCTGACTACAATTGTATTCCACAGGTTCTTCTAATTTCCCAGACTATATTCCATGGTATAAATGTCATATCTGAGGCCACCATACTGTATATACTGTAGTTGTGGCTAAATGATAGCATGGAATCTTTGTTTTAACATGCATTACCCTGTATTAATACTGGCTGTATGTCAAAATAAAAAAAAACGTTCAAAATTTAAAAACAAATTGCATGCAAAGTTCTTTTAACTTTGGCAATTTTGTAATCAGAAAATGTAAAAAGTTTAGCAATTTAATCCTTTGAAAACGTAGGGAATTTTGCAAATTTGTATTCTGAAAACAGGGAGAATTTCGCAAATTTGTACTCTGAAAACGGGGAGAATTTCGAAAGTTTGTCCGCAGAAAACAAAGGCTTTTGCAAATTTGTCTGCGGAAAACGTGGAAAATTTTGCTTATTTGTACTTTGAAAACGTGGAGAGTTTTGCAAATTTGTACTCTATACGTTGAATTTCACTGCAGACTTCTCCACAACTTTTTCAGAAATTTTCAAGTTCCCTGACTTTTCCATGCAGGTATGGGGGTACTCCGAGCTACTTAATAACCGAGCGAACCGCCAACACGGAACAGCGAATTACTCAAATGACGTCAAATTTTTCATACGCACAATAATAAACTCACCTTTTTTCCACCCTGAAACCCGCGAAAAACTCATTTCTCGATGCTCGTCTCTCCCCGCGAGATTCATTACGAGAAAATTTTTCAATTAAGTCGAAATAATAAAGGAAATCCCAAGGAATGTATCACGATTTTACGAGTACTTATTAGGCGCATAACGCTTATTAACCAGGCCAGCCTCTTCTCGTTTTCCGCTCGTTTGGACGAAAATAATAAGGTCCAATGCGACCCTCGATGGCAAGCTCCCCCATTACGATTCACAAAATTATAATTTGGAAATGAAAACGAAGCGCTTCGAAACGAGGGGGGGAAATGGCGCATCTTAACCGCTGCGCAAAAATGACTCCCATCAAAATCTAATTCAATTCCGCCTTTCACCGTTTTCCGTAATTTTCGTTATGCGATGAGCATTAACTTGCCCCAATTAAGCTTCCTCGGGTTGGGGAAAGCGTATTAAAAAGATATTACCTGCGGAACAAGCGCGTTTTAAAGTTACATTTCGACTGCGATAACACAGCTTTCAAAATTCCATTCCAGCGCCATTTTGTGGCAATGACTGGCTTCAACTCAGCCAAATCGGAGTCACGGAGCGTGGCAAAGGTTCATCTCTAATCGCCATTTTATTTCAGTATATACAATACACAATATTATTACGTTGAATTTGACAGCCTTTTTTTTTCAAAATAAGTGAAGTCATTCTTCCCTGACTATTCCTCGTTTTCCAGGTCTGAGCAAAAGCCGCTTTATTCGATCACGTTGGTTCCAGAGATCTTGACCGAAATAAGTGAATGACATCGAACGATTATATCCACATACATGTAGATATAATAGATATTTTCATTAAAATTCAATTTTTGGTGGATGGGAACAATAACGAAATATTTGGGCTGAGAGGGAGGCAATGATGAAATATTCAATATAGGTAACAAAAATCTAAAAAGGGGTGGTAGTCCAAATACGCTTGGTAAACACTGGTATAGAGTAGACTAAACCCGTTTGTTCAAAGTGTTACACAGAAGATAACATGCAAATAATTGGCTATTTTATTTTTTTTTGTCGCAAACCTTTAGATATAAAACAAGCATTTCAACTAGAGAAAGCGGAAACGAGCAACTTCGAAAGATCGATGCCAAAATCTTCACGTTTCCACGTCGACTGTCTCGAACGCCTTCCACCAACCGAGGTTCCCAGACCAAAACTTATACTCGTTAATGCATATCAATTTTTTTCTCATAATAAAAAATTGTTTGTTTGTTTGTTTTGTGGATTTTTAACGTTGGCCTATTTCTGCACCCGAGGGCTAAACACCAACGCCAGGGGATGTGCCAGCGTCACCTACCTGGGAATTTTGCCTACGAAGGGGGGACTCCCACTCCCCCAAGAGGGATCTTTAACGTGCAGAGATCAAACGGGATCTACACGGAACCTCGGTTTTTGCACATCCTCAAAATTCTCCCCGACCTCGACCGGGGAGCGGACCCCGCTAGTTAGGATCGATAGGCAAGCGCGGCCAACCGACGTAACGCTCACTAAATAACACCCATCATAGCGGTTAAAATCCCTCGCCCAGCTCCTAAAGTCTTCCGATGGAAAAACTGCTTGCTCAGCACGAACCAGCTGCTCCAGGGCTTTAATCCGACACCTCACTCGCCCATACCACCTCGGACGATACCGTCAAAAAACACGCGCGCATCGCGGTTTCCGGTTTTGTCCATCTCCGAGCCAGGTCAACGGCTGAGGCGCGGATCAGCCACGACGACGAGCGCTTGATCGATCGCTCATCCAGGCTTAGTATTAACGAGACGCCAAACGATCTGCATCCCCCGAAAGCCCACTTTGGAACGAGCGTCCGAGAAAGCATTAATTGAGAAATCGATGCGCCCACGACTCCCGCAACTCGATATCTTAAAAGAGTCCGGTCGTGGCTATTAATAGACCCCCGCAAACTTTCCTCAGACGTGGATGAATAAGGGAGAAGACACTTAAAACTTGACAGTCGGTAATCGGAGCGTTGGTCAATTTGGAGCGACCGATAAATCTCGGCGAATCAATAGCGTCTGCGAGCTTAGCTAATTGGGTGGCTCGGGACATGGTAGCAATCTCCGGGGAAAGACAGCGAATGCTTAATCGACGCGCTGCATTTTTCTCCACCCCCGATAACAGGGGTCGCATAAGTCACCGAGAAGGATATTAAGTGCGGGCGACGAAGAAGATAAGCGCCCTCCATTTTTGCATGAGTCCATGCTGCTTGATGAACGCTGCATGCGTGTCAGGAGCTCTGCAGAGTTCAACTTCCAAGAAATGATCACAGACGAGAATGGCAATGTCTTCTGCAGTAGACTCGCTTTTCCACGAACATCCAGTTATGTTGTTTGTTCGATGTTGACTTTTAGCGTTAGTGTATTTCTGCTACGAGGCTAAACACCCAACGCCAGGGGATGTGCCAGCGTCACCTACCAAGGAATTTTACCCACGAAGGGGTACTTCCACCCTCACCCCCCAGGCATCTTTAACTGCAGAGATCAACCAATCCATTTATGAAAACAATGTTCGTACGAACTATTGCAGTTGACACCTAACAACCGAAGTGAGCAACACTTGCATCACCATGATTTCATTTTTAATGAAATGCATGTACATGTATTTCTGTGATCACCCACAAGGCAATTTATATCAAGAAATTTGTTTCCAGATATATTATTACTTGTTATCTCCCCATGCTTATCTCTCCTTTTTATCTCCACATGGGAAAATATTTCTTCGCAAATAACTTTCCAGATACATTTCAAAAATAGAAAATGATCCTATTTATGAGCAACTTATTTCTGGAAAGAAACGGGCGTTATTTATATAGGGTTTGCAGTCATGCACAAAAGTTTGATTATGTAGGATAGCCAATCAGGAAACACAAACATCGAAGGATGGAAAAAACAGTGCTGTCATATACTGTAGGGATATATTCTGAAAAATGTCCACGCGTGCAGCGACAGGATAAGGTTTCAGTTGAATTAACTTTCTTGAAATTTATTTCCGGATATATTTTTCCTCAAATGTGACGGCCTTAGAACAGTGGATAGCCAAGAAAGGCAAACGTCATAGGATGGAATAAGCAGTGCTGCCAAGTTGGTGTACCCCCAATTCCCTTTGAAATAGTGCTGTCATATACTGTAGGGATATATTCTGAAAAATATCGCTCCATGTGTGCGGCAACAAGATATGGTTCCAGTTGAATTAACGTTCCTGCAATTTCTCGCAATTTATTTTCGGATGTACTTTTCCTCGTATGTGACGGCCTTAAAACAGCTCAAGTTTGCAGCGCCGCCATCTTAACTCCGTTTGAAATTTGAAACCGGAACTCGAACTAAAATGCTGTCTTCTCCAGTTCGGAGTACTTAATCCAACCGTCCATCTTATCAATTGCAGCAGGATCGCTCGCACCGGTGTAATAAATTGTGGCCAAATTGGTATAAACCGTTGGAGGCCAATTTTTCTTTTGAGTCTGACCGAACTGCCACCGAAATTTGACCGCACGAGGCTCGTGTTCGCCGCCCGACAGGGGGCGATGTGACATCGGAGACGCTCGTAAAAAAAGTCCCGGAAGGCAGCGCTAAGATAATGCACAGAATGCTGCAGATAGTGGGCGATAACAGTGGCGTCGCAAAAGGGTAATTGAGATAACCGAGAGTGGCAAACTGGAAGGAAGTTATAACACGGGTAAAGTAGCCGATAATGTTGCAGCAACAGGAGAATAAACCAGATAACAGGAAAAGATAAAGAGACAGAGAGACTAGAAAAAAATAAGGGAAGATGCAAACTATTAAACATGTGGCATGGATGCTAGCAGAGTATTCAGTAAGGAAAATGCACAATATGCTGTCACCTAGATGTTGGCAATAGGGAACTGGATATTACTAAATGTACGTATTTTGGGTACTTCTTCATAAAGCTCCTTTATGCCCTATTCACAATGCAAGGACCTAGGACCTAAGGACTAAGATTAGAGGCGCCATCTTGAAAACGTCATTGTCTTAGTCTCATGTTGCTGAGAGGTTCACAACGGCTTGTTCCACTAAGACATGTCGTAAAGCCATTTAGTAAAGCGCCGTACCATCTCAATAAGATCCCACAGTATCCGCCATTTTTTCAAGAAAAAAATCCCAGAATGCCGTGCTTTTTGAACCAGAACCAAGAACGAAATTAAGAGCTCTTGCCTATTTCGTCTCAGACAGCTAGAACGGAAGTGTGACGCAGAACTGACGGTGAATATGCATTAAACGACATTCATATGCTGTACATACAGTACATGTACGATTAAAACAATTTCTGCAACTTTACACAAACTGTTAACACAAGTTAATGTTTCTAGAATCAACTGGCAACCAATCAGCAACAGAAAGTTATTTTTCCTCCAGTGTTGGGACGTAGCTTCGTAAAGCCAAACTTTTGGGAGTCCTCCGTGTAACTAGACACCGTGTCATCCATGCGGTGTTAAAGATACAACGCAATGGTTTCACTTTAAATTTATGGCAGTATTTGGAGTTCTACTACGAAAAAAAAAACCGTTGCATAATGCATCGCAGTAAATAAATTTGATTGACGTGAAAACCATGCAGTCATATTTTTTTGATACCAACGTGGGTGAGGTTGATCCAATGTTCGGATTGTACATCAACGATTATTTTTAGAAGTCTGGAAAGAGATCCATCTCCGTAAGTATTTATACGCGATACTTGATTAATATCGACCTGAATCATTAAAGTTTCAAACATCGCTCGATCGGATTTACTCCGGTTTTGTTGTTGTTCCACCAGAACAGCTTCCGTGTATTTTGAGCTTGGCTGATCTTTGGCGTCGCCGAGTCATAATAATAATAATAGCTTCGAAGACCAAATTTGCGTACCGAGCATTTTCCCAGAGGCTTAATTCTCCGGTTAAGAAACCGCACGAATTTCCAAGCTTCAAAAGGTTATGGCTCTGGTGTAAACTAGCCAAGATACAACGAACGAAAATCGTTTTCTAGAGCTGTCCATCCTTTGATTGTCCCACAAACTGCCCTTTTGCGGTTTAGGATAGGTCTCCCACGACATCGGGAATTCTATTGTTTTCCCACGAACAAACTAGCACTTTGCCTCGGCAGTGCACTAAATTGTTCAGGCGTCGAGCTTATTCGAGGATGTGGTTTTCTAGACAATCGATGGCATTCGGATGAAGCGAAGCATCTTCTTGGTGCCTTCTCCTGACAATGGGCAGCGACGATTGGACTGTTAACGGTTCAAACAACATCTTCAGATATGGGGCGTATCGAACGTGATGATTTAGTGACCAAAACTTAGCATTTTCCACCTGTCAGCACTGTCGGCACCATCTTCCCCGTTGTCACTTGTAAGCATCATTGTCTTGATTGCTATCAACTGTCAGGCTCATAGTCCGCTTTCCCACAACGGCATCAACCTCCCCATCACCGACATCCTAATGGCGATTGTCGTCGCTGTTTTCTTAACTGTCAGCTTTATTTCCCACTGTCGCCACCAACTCCCTCAATGTTCCCTTCACTTTCGGCACCAGCATCCCCATTATCAGTATCACTGTCGCGATTGCTTTCGTTATATTTCTAAAGGTCAGTTAACGGTCAGTTTACTTTACCACTGTCCATACCAACTTTTCCACTCTCGACACCAACTTTCCCACAGTGGCGGTAAAAACTTTTCCACTCTCGACGCCAATTTTTCCACGCTCCACATCAATTTTTCCACTCTCGACACCAATTTTTCCACGCTCCATACCAACTTTTCCACTCTCGACACCAACTTTCCCACTATCGACGCCAGCTTTTCCACTCTCGACGCCAATTTTTCCACGCTCCACACTAATTTTTCCACTCTCGACACCAACTTTCCAACTGTGGGTACAGGTAATGCTAACGCACAGTAATATCCATTGGGGGGAAGGGGGGGGGGAGGACTCTAGATGAAATGAAAACAACGCTCTCCAACTCCAGTTTTCAATTCTATACTCGTCAAGATCAAACTACGAAGGTGTAGTCACAATGGGCCACATGGGAATTACGTATGGGGCTACATCAGTGAATTTTTAATCGAAACAAAAAATAATAGAACGTGCCTCGGCACTGCATCAGGTCCTTTCTGGAATTTCAATAATGGAACAAAACAGAAGCAGAAACACGCAATGCTAACGGAATGTAGATGAAGAAGCATATGTGATGCAACATTGAAATGTTATTTTTTTTATTATTATTTATATTTCAAAGTTATTTAAAAAGTTGAAAACTCCAACATCGCCTGACCGAAAAAGTCAAATACAGTATAGGCATAACAACACAACACCGATGTTAACAGTGTTTGCCGTGTTTAAGGGGCACTTTCAACAAATTTGTCAACAAAAAGTACGCGAATTATTTGAATGTAACACATTGTAGAAAGTGACCTAAATCGATTATAATTTACGACGAACACTAGGGTAAGCGGTCTGTATTTTCTCAGAAATATTTAACAGCGAAAGCCTCTTAATTCGGTAAGCCATTCGATGCAGGACGTCAGGGTGTTGAATAGCACAGACATTTATATCAAAAACCTTTGTTTACTTTCATTTTCGCTCATAGTCTTTACCAGAAAATGCAACAATTTTGTCAGCACCTTTGCCTAACTCCGACAATGAGTTCCTGAAAAGCGATTAACCCTTTGTCCCCTAGTTTCAAAACACGATTTTGCCTAGCGTATTTAGACAAAACCAGCACTGCGCCAGTCGTGAGTGGCGCCATCTATCGACAGCATTTAGCACTGCCCGCACCTTTGGAAAACGACATACAGTACATTGCAAGTACAAGAAGTACAGTGAACAACGTCGTAGAAGATCGTTCAAAAGTAGATGTAGTGAAAGTAATCCTGGAATTTACGTCGAAGGTGCCAATGCCCTCCCCTAGTCCGTGACGTCAGAAGGTGGAAATTGAGTAACAAATAAAGAGGAAGGAAAAAAAGAGTTATCACAATCAGCGAGCTAGTCCTCATTGGCGAAAGATGTTTCGCAGCATTCGTTTTCTCAATGAAATTACAAAATGATTACTTTCAAAAAAACAGTTTAGTAACTCAATTTGTGCAGGCGGAAGTAGAAATTCTTATCTTTTCGAGCGCGAGATTGGGGCTTCCTGCGCGCGCGCCTCGCGGTGCATGACGGGAAAATCGATCAACGTTCACGCCCGGAAAGCGAACAGCAGCGACAGCCGTCCAATCAGATGCGAGGCAGGGAAAAAAGTACATGTATTAAAAATGAATAAATGGGAAATTTAATTAAAAATGCGAGAAAACATAAGGTGGCTTTCAATGATGTTTATGTCCCTCAAGAAATGCACGCAGCGATTTGAATGGCAGAAAAAAAGGAGTTGATGTCAGCGTGAGAGTCAAACCAGAAGAAATGCAATTCTATTCGGATTCGAATGATTTTGATTGAATTTTATATGCTTTATTTAGTGTTTTTGTATCCAAGCTAGATTCAAATGAAAATGCAATCAGTTTACTAGCTTGGCGTTCTAACAATTGCATAAACGTAACGACATTATTGTCGATACTGCGTAGTGCGCCTTTCACAAATCAATAAATTCGAATTATAAAAATCATTACTCGAATGTACTGACACTTACTGGAAAAGTAGAACACCTTTTAGACTTTGAGCATTTCAAAATTCATTCTTTGGTGCATTTCGAAATGCGGTCTTCGGTGCATCTCGAAACGAAGTAAGTCGTCCGTGCATCCCGAAATGCAATCTTTGCTGCATATCCAAACGAAGTCTTTGATGAATCTCGAAATGAAGTCTTTGGTGCATCTCGAAATGAAGTCGTTGGTGCATCTCGAAATGCAGCCTTAATTTATTTCAAAATAAATTCTTTGATGCATTTCAAAATGCCTTTAAGGTAATTCAAAATGCAGTCTTTGATGCATTTCAAATTGCCTCAGAGATATTCAACGTGCGTCTAATACACGAAACAGATGCCACCAAACTAACGAGGAGTACTTCACCTAGCAAATGAACATCATGATTCCTTAAAGGATGTTATGATAAATATCTGGAATTTTTAAAACTACATGGACACCTTTGAGAAACCTCGTAGCATCTACAGTAAGTCGTCTACAACAATACCGCTATCTACAGAATCTACTACAATGCTAGAAAACGAAACTGACGATGATATAATTTTATCCCAATTTTTCCATATTTATTTTACTCCCAGACATAGTCGAAATCCACAAATCTTCTAATAATTAAATTCAAGTCTACATGCAAAATTCAGCTATTTTTCCTTCTCATGATGCTAAGAGGGCCAACGGTTCTTTTTCCGCAAGCATTAGCTTTACATTTTAGACAATATTATCATTAATTTATCGTCCATGGAGCCACGAAGACGAAATACACCCGGGATTTTGAGCAGAAATGAAGTGTTCAATCAGGAAATGTAGGTATAGTACGTTGTCTACCAGAAAACGTTTGATAAAGGCAACGAACATCAGTAAAGAAAGAGTAATGGAGCGATACAGGCTACTCCATCACTTTAGATTTGCAAAGTTTCGCGCATGTATCGCTCTGTTTTAGCGCGAAAAAATACACAAAATCAATGATAAGGATATCAGTGCTCTCAACCAATTTCATATTTTATCATGAGCTCTATCTGCTGTAAATAATTTAGCTGCATCCTCCCAGGAGAGACATGAAGAAATATCAAACTGCGAGAAGCTTGCAGGAAATTTTTATTAAATAAAAAACGTATCTATGCTCGATGTGCTTAGTACCTTATAGCAGAAAAAAAAGTTTCTTGTAAAGAAAATCCAAGCATCGTAGCGATGCGGAACTAGTAGACTATGTCACTTCAGTTTTTTATTAATTTTCTTTTGAAAGAAAGAGCTTTCTAAAGAAAGTATAGAATATACCGAGGGTACTTGTAACAAATTTCGCAATTTATAATACTCGATGTTCACCCAAATTCGGCCAACTTTCTACAAGACTGCCAGGTTTCAGCAAACTTCTACAATACTACCAGGTTCAGCGAGTTATAGGGTACGAGCAGACAGAACGCTTGGTCGGGCCGAGCTTACAACAAGCGTTAATAAGTGCGGAAGTCTAGAGGGGCCACGACGCGTTGCGTGACGCGTTTGACGTCACGCAGCCATCAAGATGGCGATTTTATTTTTTTCTTTAGTGGCCCCTCTAGACCTCCGTACATATTAGCGCTTGTTGTAAGCTCGGCCCGACCAAGCGTTCCGTCTGCTCGTATCCTTATACAAGACTATCAGGTTCAGCACACTTTCAACCAGACTACCAGGTTCCGTAAACTTCTTACATGACTACACGGCTCAGAAAACTTTCTACAAGACTACCAGGTTCAGAAACCTGACTACAAGGTTCAGCAAACTCTTCCCGACCTTCCCAGTTTCAGCAAACTATCTACAACATTTCAAATCAGCAAAATCTACAAAACTTCGTCTCAGCAAACTATCTACAAGAGTCTATACCAGCAAACTCTCCTCAAAACTATTAGGTTCTGAAAACTCTTCAAGAATCCTAGTCTCAGCAAACTCTTCTCAAGACTTTAGGTTCAGCAAACCATCCCCGAAACTATTTGGTTCTGAAAACTCTTCAAGAATCTCAGTCTCAGCAAACTCCACAAAACTAAGTTTCAGAAAACCACTTCCGCAGAGATCAAATCTTCAGGAAACTCCAGAAAACTGCCAGGTTCGGCGAAATCTTCGCAAAGCCACCCCGTTTCACGTACAATCAGGGTGCACGGCATTTGAACCAGCTGAGCATTTGCAAAACATGGTCAATTCCAAAAACAAATTGCATGAGTACGCGTACTCGAAGCGACCCAAGCAGCAATAACTTGCGGGCAACATCTTGATTTCTCGTCCACGAACCTTGGCCACGACCTCGAGCCACCAACTGGAAGGTATCCAGGCGCGGCGCGGTGGCCCGTGCGTGTTTATGATTCGAAAATAATCCATATAGCGACTCGAGGCCCTTCTCTCGGGTGGCGCCCCCCTAGAGGGGTGATGGGGAGGGTGTATTGCAGCGTCAGAAATTGCGGCGCATGAAGCCAAATGAGGTGGCTCGTTAGATCTCTACGGCTTACGTGCTCGGCTCCAGATTGGAGTACCTGTTGTTGGCGCTCTTTTTAGAGAAGCCGCGTTTTTAGGGCGTTGAAGGTAGAGGGGTGGGGGGTTCAACTCGAAATCGCCCTGGCATTATTTGCAGGCATCAGCATAAAAGAGCACGCTCGGCACGTCTCTCCTCTCCAGGAGCGCGAGCGCCGCACTTATTTGTTCCATAATTGACTTCCGAGCAATACTGGCGTCGCCCCGGCAACCCAGCCTGGGCTTAAATGTAATAATATTTGGAGCGAACGTTCGGCGCGGTGTTCGCGGCCATATATCATATTAGCCATGACGAGGGAAGAAAAATATACCCAGCTCGAATCCTCCCCTTTATTACCCGGGGAGAACAACAGGTTGTTGTTGGGCTCGAAGCCGTGGCGGCAGCGCCTGAAGGCGTGTATGGAAGACCCTCGCGAGAATGTCCACTGAGACGGCCCTCAAGATCGTCCGTAACACCGTCCGAGGGGAACCTCGGTCCATTCAGTCCCCTGGTGGAAAGATCACTATGGATCACTATAAAATTCATAGTGATATCACTATAGCTATACTGATGTATAGTGGTATCAGTATGTTTTATACTGGTAAGCATCAGTATGACAAGTACATTTTTTACAAATTTCACTAAATTATTGCAA